>JAANYP010000830.1:0-10000 GCA_020465985.1 Centrapalus pauciflorus | reverse complement strand
GATCAACGTCAGTGCGCGAGACTCATCAAGATTCGAATAAAGAGATACAACAAGCGAGCATATACAATGATGGGTGCTTGTTTCTCATGCAAAAGGCCGAAAACATTGAAGACCATAAGAGTGGTGCACTTGGATGGTTTTTCGGAGGAGTACGATGATCCCGTCACTGCGGGCCAAGTGATCGGGAACTTCCCCAAACACTTTTTATGCACTCCCATTGAAATTCTCCAAAAAGGCTTGGTGCCACTCAAGCTTGACCATCAACTGAAAATGGGTCAAATCTACTTCATTCTACCCAAATCTACTCTTAAATTCAATGCCACTCCAGAGGACTTGACCTCTCTAACAAGGAAGCTCACTAACATAGCCAAAACAGGCCAATGTCTAGCCAAGTCGGTCCCTACAAGTCCTTCGGCTAGCCCGTTACCGGATCCAAAAGCAAGAAGCCCAATATGGAACTTTAATTTTGATGGAGCAGTGAAGGACAACATTGGGAACCTGCCTAGGTCGCCTCCGTGGAAGCCGGCTTTGGCTACCATTCGAGAAGTATCGTTTAATCAAACAAGTTAGAATAAACTTTGTTGTTGTTAGATCTTAGCCTCATAGTTAAAATCACCGATCCGTTTTTTAATATATTAAAAAAGTACAAATGTTATAATTTTTTTATTAATTTATGTCACATTTAGGCATGTTTTAAAAAAAAACTATTATGTTGCACCAATTTGCAACATTGTTGTATGCTTTTTGTAACAATTTAAAATGTACTTACATAATATGTGTCGAGAACTAGCTTGGTACATAATTTGGTTTAAAAAAGAGATATCCTAGACGGTGTTTGGTTTGTGTTTGGAAAAAAAGTGTTGCAACATTTTGATAACTAATAATTAGATCATTGTTGTAATAAAAAGTGCTACTAAAAGTTTAGTGTTTCAATTAGCTTATGTTGTTAGCTATCACAATTATTAAATAATTAATTTTTAAGTGTTTGGATTTACGTTTTAAACTTTTAAAAAATACCAAAAAGAACATTTGTATATTATTATAAAATTCCTTAATTTAATATGTATTTTAGCCTGATGGACATCAAATCAAAGTGGGCAATTGAGCAAACGGGTTGCTGAGCTTTAAAAAATTTTGGTGGAACCTCCCACCAACCACCATATCTCTAAAATCATTATAAAAGAAGTACCATCAATTAAACAAAAAAAACTGAGTTTTTTAAGGGAAAATCATGTAGAAAATCAACGTACTTTCATTATGTTTTGAATAAGTCATTATACCAAATTTAGGTTTTTGCAATGATCTTGTCAGTCTTTCTACTTCTACTTCTCTCTCTCTATATATATATATATATGTGTGTATGTATGTATGAATGATATTTCGATATATTTTAATATATGTGTGCATAATATGCTTTAAATGCAACAAATGATGAATCATGTTTTTCGAATCTCATGAGATACATACATGTTTTAAGTTTATATAATATATAAATAAAGTAGTGGTATACATTTATTTTCCTTTCCTTATCCACATTAATTATGCATTGCAATAATCATCTCATCATGTCCTGTTTGGTATACAATATATAATATATCATTTGATTTTGATTTTGATAAGTGCAACACTTAAATTAGTCCCAAATATTTGTTCCAAGTCATGACCACTCTCACCTACCTTTAATTACATATCTAAATTGAGTAGATGACACACTAACCCTAACCCTAATCCTAACCTAATTGGTTTAGAAATTATCTAAAACCAACTTATCCATTCAAATCAATAACAAGTAATTGAAGTAAATGAGGAATATGAAAGTAATTTTATTTTAAAGGGATTAATGCATAGGTATGCAATGATCTTTATATATGTTAATTCCTAATTAATTTATACTCTCTATTCAATAAATATAATGAACTATATATCAAGTTTTTTTTTTCCATCAATGCAATTAATTATCACTTTTAATGCATTTAATTTACCTATTATACTAGATAAGATGTATCTTTCTACAACATATTTTACTCTATTCCTAATACATGCATCATTCTTATTTTGTCAATCAATACAATATGTAAAATATAAATAATATATACGAAGATGGTTATGATCCAAATAAATAATTCTAAACGAATAGTACGTTGATAATCGACAGATACAGAATAAATAAAAATGTTTATCGGTTTTTTAGGTTGATTTTTTTCCTTTTGGAATATCTTCGATACATTGGCGGATCCAGAAAATTATGGCATTGGGGACAGAACAAACTTAACGTAAACTAGGTGATGGTTGATAGGATGGGCGCAAAAATCATCAACAGACAACAATTTCATATTAACAAAATCAGTAGCTAGTAATAATCCATTTAGGAATCCTACAATGAATTTATAAAAAATCAAAAATGCTTTTAGAGTTCTCACTACACTTCACATGTATACGAGACAAGTGGATAGAAGAAATAAAGTCCAATTTTGGCATTCAAATGGACTTTGTAACTACAAAGATAGACTTCATATGGCATTTAACAAACATACATTCACAGTCAAGTCCCTTAAATACAGGCATCATAGATAAGCTCGGTGAGTTCATTTTCATCACATAAAATGGTCTCTACATGCTATAACACATAACAAAAATGATTGAAAACAATAATAATTATTCAGTTCAACAACTAGTAATATTAATTTAGGTCATTTAACAATCCTACAAAGAATTTATAAAACTAATTCAAGAAGTTCATAACAAATAACAATCATAAATCAACAAACAACTTAAGAAATAGAGAGTTAGGATTTTTATTTACACAATCACACTAGATTATAAAAGTTTAAAAAAACATTAAATTTCTATGGAGATGGCTATTTAATAGAGAGTTAGGTGGCGTTTGGTTTGAAGGATTTAAACAATCCATTTAGGATTTGGATTTAGAAATCCTTCATTATCTTGTTTGGATACAATATTGAAAGAAAGGATTTAGCCCATTTAGGATTTTATATTCCCCACTTCTCCACCTTTCATAATCCATCCATACCCCTAAACATTTCAAAATCCTGTCATTTTAAAATCCATCATTTTAAATTCATGCAATCCAAACACCACCTTAGGGTTTTTACCAAGTCAGGGCTACCGAGAGATGAGAGATTGAGGGATGAACCGATGAAGCAGCAGTAAGCGATTGAGGGAGGAACCGTATGAAGCAGCACTGCAGGTCTGCAGTAGTAGGCGATTGACGGAGGAAGAGGAACCGACAACCGATCGAGAGAAGCGAGAGGAGAACCGCAGAGTAGGAGTCCAGGAGTATTGACGGAGGAAGAGGAACCGTGACTGCGTGATTGAGGCGTCCAACGAAAGGGTTGGGTATTTGACTATTTGTGTTATGTACTTTTAGGCTAAAACATTGGGGGCTTACTGAATTTTATATTGAGAGCCTATAATATTTCCTATGAACTCTATAAAAGCAACTTGACGATCCATAGAGGGCCCAGCCCCCCCCCCCCCCCCCCCCCCCCCCCCTCCAAGCATGCGTCCGCCCCTGCTTCGATATTCAAATGAATAATTCTATTTTAAAAACTTAACCATGGGTTTTTAAGTATATAGTTCTAGTGTTACATTATAGAATAAGTTAAACTTTTGATTGAGAAACTTAACCAAAAAAATATATTATCCAAATTCTACGTATGTGTGTCACATAAATCAAGCAACCTGTTAATTCGATAAAAAGATTTGTAAGCTTTCTCAAGTTTAGGGATTCATAAGCTAGGCGAATAATTTATTGAGGGTACTTTGACTGTTGATTTGTAGCATATATTAAGATTAAGGTGCAGTTTACCTGTTTAGGTGACCAGCATTAGTTGCTTAAAACATAAAAGTTTATTGTATTGATTAAACCAAAGTTGATAGTTGAAAAATCTATATAGGAATTGGTAAACCCTTTTGTTAGAGTATGAAAAAGTTTGTATAGCAAAATCACATAAACTCAGAATCTATCAAGTGGGGGAGGGGAATGCAGACCTGGCAATTGGAGACACGAATACACGAGGTTGTGAGAGACACGACACGAATACATCTTAAAAAGTGAGATAAAACTTATTGCCCTCCGTGTATTCGTGTCGTGTCAATTTCGTGTCTGACACGTGAAAACGACACGAATACACGAATTGTCAGGTCCGGGAATGGCTAAACTATATGCATATATAATCTTTGGTATTTAGCCAAAAGAAAAATGACATCGATCATCCTATTCAAAAGACCAGTTGAACTAATTATGTTTTTTTTTTAAAAAAAAACAGTAGGAATAGGAATAGCAGTATGTGTTTTACTCTGAACATTAGTTTAACAAGCCAAAATTCCTTCTTTACATGCACAATGCATCACAACTAATGAACCAATGCCTCCCCACAGGTTTCCGATACAACCTGCACTGCGAAAGCTCTGAACCTTCAGCAGCAGCCGTGGATCACTAGCAACCATAACGTAACGGTAACACTAACGGAAGAACCACAAGCCCCCTCCCGTTTCCTCTTTACATCTCGATCTTATTCTTTTCATACGCTTTCTTCTATAAAAAAGAATATAACATCACACATCCCAAACTAACGATCATAACCCATGGCTACAACCGGTATCCGCACCTTGTGCCCTCTGCTTCCTTTTAACAAAACCTCCCCGAAACTGTAGCTACCAGTGGCTGATCGGACGGAAAGGGTCACTGTGAACTTCTGTGATGCACCTGCTCCTATTGTCATTGCTGGAGGGCTTGTTTCGATGGCTACCGCTGGTCCCATTCTAGCAGTGATTGTGTAGGACTCCTCTTCGTCCACGTTTGTGACTGTTCGTGTGACGGTTTGGGTTCCCACGAGATGGGAGACTGCGATGGATGGATAATTTAGATTGTATGGATGGCCAAGTGTGTAATTGCAAGGTTGGTGTGTGTAGTTTCCTATCTCATGAGAATCGATCCCAGGTGTTGTGCACAAGAACCCCAAATAGTCTTCGTAACCTGAAATACATCGAATGCATGTGGATCGAATCTTGTTCTAGAAAGTAGCACCAAATTAAGTCGTTAAATAGGTCAAGGAGGTTGATTAGGAGATACGGGAACACACCTGCATCAAACACGAGTCCAGGATCTAGAGCAGCTCGGGGATTAACATGGCCACTCCCGTAATCAAAAGGTGTCGCTGGGACGAAAGTCATTGTTTCAGAACCAGAATATTGTTGGGCTAGGATGGGTCCCTCAGCTCGATCAAGTGTATTCGACGTCGTCATCAACGCTGACTTGATGGCAGCAGGACTCCAATGAGGATGCTTTTGTTTTATAAGAGCCGCTATCCCTGCTATATGTGGTGCAGCCATGCTAGTTCCGGAGATCATAGCAAAGTTTTCACCTGCTCCAACCAAGAACAGATTTTTAAAAATCTTTAACATCAAAGCTTGTCAGAAAATGAAATATTGCGATTTTCGTACTCATAGGAACATGGAACATGAAATCTTTACCTTCGTAATTAGCCTCATCAGTTCCGTTGGGAGACCAAGAAGCCCAAATCAAAGAACCAGGTGCTAGAATGTCTGGTTTTAGAAGATCCGCATCTTCAAACTTGTAGTCTTTTATATTTGGGCCTCGTGCGGAGAATAATGCTACCATTGGTGCCGATTTGTGAAGTATCGGCTCCAAACCATCTCCGATGCTTCCCACTGCCTTAAAACTCTTCACTCGTCCAGTCCAATCCCTTAAAGTTGAGATGTTGTAATAGTCTATAAGATCCTATAAACACACACCCAAATACAAGTTTTTTTTTAAAAAAAAAAACATAACCGTTATGCATTTTAGTGAGCAAAACAAAAGAGCTTTTAACTACCATTGAGTTGTGAACATCAGTGATGAGAATTCCGGGCATGCCAACAGGTACGGGATCAAATTTAGTTCCAGGAGAAGCGTTTTCTACAGCAACAACGAACCCGATTGCACCAAGGCTCTTTGCAGTTTCAGCAACTTTCTTAATTGATGCGGAACCGCTGACGAAATTGAAGGAATAACCACACAGAAGGATGTTCCCTTTCACCATGTTTCCGTTTAAAACTTCTGGCCTCTGGCAGTCTGATGGACTAAACTTTGTGACCGAAGAATCCAACAGGACGTCATTAGCTGCGACCATGGTAAACTTCTGGTTCAAACTTGTAGCCGCTGCGTTGATTGAAGAAAAGTTAGAAGACATCACTCACACAGGCCAACAAACTGGAAATCACAGACATTCCCATGAATTAAAGACTTACGCGACAAACCGATTCCAGCTAGGATCTTTCCATTTCCTAGTGTCAAATGGTTTTTATATCTGCGGTCATCAACCGCAGCAGCTACGGATGCGATCCATGGACTGTAAGACACTATGGTTTTGGCAGACGGGCCTCCATTTCCAGATGCTTGTGCAACGAAAACTCCAGCTTTGACAGCCGAAAGAAGCGTAGCATCAAACGGGTTTAAAAAGGTGGTCTTAGTGGTGGCGGGTGGACTGTTTGGCCCAACCGAGAGATTCAGAATGTCAACGCCATCAATCACTGCCTGTTAACAACATGATTTTGAATCAAAGCCTTCAATCAGACGAACTAAAAGACATAACAGATACCATTTTGATGGATCATATAGAAAGATAAAAAAAAGAAGCAAACCTGCTCGATGGCAGCAACTACATCAGCAACAAATCCTCCAAACATCCGATAGAGCGCCTTGTAAACAGCAATCCTATTTACAAATGAAAGAGATTATGATATAAATTTCATCATTTTCAAAGATTTTAGAAGGTAAAGTTCACCTTGCACGGGGAGCCATTCCACTTGCTTTTCCAAATTCATATCCTTGCACTTGCACAGGGATCCCATTGTTTCCAGCAGCTATTGCAGCAGTGTGACTGCAAAACGTTATTTAGCACTTTTAAGAGAAACAGGGGCCAATAAATCAAAGAACCATATTCCCAATTTTTTCAATATTTATGCACAAACCTTCCATGCCCGTCACCATCAAGAGGAGAAGCAAAATCCACAGAAGGATTAAACGAACCAGCAGCCGAAGCAGCTGCTGCAAAATGCTGGGCACCTATGATTTTTCCGTTGCAGAAACTCTTCTTCGTATCAGGATCAACCTCACATTTCCCTCTGTATTTCGGAAGGGGGCCATATGGTTCCGTAATTTGATTTTCAAAGCTTGGATGGTGTGGAAAAATACCCGAATCCACAAACCCAATCACGATTTCCTCTCCAGCTCGATCAAATCCACCTCCTGTTGGCCAAACTCCTGTAGGAAGCCCCAAAAATTCAGGGGTGTGTGTAGTCAGTTTCCTCACCTTCCAATCTCTATCCACTGATTTCACACCCGGGGCTCGCCTAAGCGTCTCTGCCTACTAATATTTTTCAAAAACGTATAAGAAATAAGAATGCAAAAACTACTTGATTCATGAACTTCTTTCTATATGTTGATATCGACATTTATTTAGTCAAGAAGTCAAGGTTGTGACCTGTTCCGGAGAGATGTGAACGGCGAAACCATTGATAAGATGCTTGTAGCTGTAAAGCTTCTTGTAGGCTCCATCATCAAACAACGATTCAAGAAGCGAATCGTGCCCTTGTTCAAGGTGTAGGGAGTAGGATGTAACCAAATCACTGATGATAAAAAATAGTATTATGATAACTTATATAAAGAAGTTGGCAATAATGGTATAATATTCAAGGAATAGTAAACCTTGTGACATCAAGCTTTTCGTCGAATTCTACAGCAGTGGCTTCGAAACCATTAACACCGCCTTTGTAACTTATCACCGGCTCTCCTTCAATGGTTACAATATAAACTTCCGTTTTCCCAATTACCAAAAGACCCAGTAAGATTATAATCATAAAAACAGACTCAAAACTCCTCATCATCTTCACTTTCACTTCCCAATCAAAACTAAAACTGTAAATAAATTTGGGAAAAAAAGAAAATATACCCAACATCAGCTCATAGCAGAGTCATAGCAATTTAGAAGGAAAAAAAAAGAAGGGAAATCGAATAGTGTGATTTAACGATTTTTTATTCCATGTTATTGGTTCATTTACACAGCAGAAACCCAGATTGTAAACTTTCTATGTTTAACATTCTTGAATCTCTATCGAATGAATTCACATTACCCCAAAAAAGGAAGGGGAAAAAAAAAAAGAAAGAAAACAGAGAGAAGAGAGATAAATATATACCAGTGCAACACTCAGTTTGATTTACATCTGAGAACACATGTGATCAACCTGCAAATCATACTTAAAACGATCATTTAAATCAATTACTGAAAAAGAAGAAAGGAATGAAGAGAATAATTTATATGCAAACAGCAAACCATTGAGTTGATCCAAATAAAGTAACCAGTCAAAACCCAGTAAAGATCAAATGAAAATTGATCCAAAAAAAGTGATGAACACAAGATTAGTAGTAACAGAAGTAAGTTTTACAGGAATAGAAAGAAAGAAAGCAGGTACATTAGTGGAGTGAATGATGAGCGTCCATGGGCTAAAAGTAAAGATGAAAATGGAATTTTGTAGGTGGAAGGATCAGAAATGTTAACAGTTTACAGTGAAAATGAAAAAGAGTGTGTATTTGTGGCAGTTAGGGTTTTTGGGCAGACATTGGGAGCGAAGATGGAGGGAGGAGTCGTTGCTTAAAATTAATCTCTCATAAAATCACACACTCCTTTAATTAATGTTTATTATATTATTGCTCTCAGTTTCAGTCTCTGACTGGGACACATTTTTCATTATTACCCATCAAATGCACGTTAAAATCCATTCATTGATTGAATCGCCAAAACTATTCTATGGTATTGGTAGCACAACTTTTATTAGTAAAACTAAAACTTGTTATAATTAAATAACATTAATTAAAACATAATTGGTTAAATGATGTTTTTATAAGTCATAAATTTCGACTTTTTTTATTGTTATTTGGAGTAACACAGTAAAGTTATGTTTTTAATAAATATCCGGCAAACACACATTAAATTCTAATAGGAGACGATAAGTTATAAGTTCTGTAACAAAAGATAGAATTAGAACTTTACAAGATTAGTGTCTTATAAGCTTTTATAAATTGTGCATTAATGTTTAATGAATATATTGTTTTTAGTTTTATATCGTATTTTTAATAAAATACTGTAAAATGATGAAAAGGAACTAAAAAGGATGTAATATATAGGATATTTTCGAAACAGTCAAATCATGTGCTAGAGGAATTTTGAAGGGCAATTATTATTTTTTAATTTATAGAAAGTAGAAACACACATATTTAATGGTTTTAAAATGTAAAAGACTGGTTATTTTGTTTTCTTATTTGTCTAGAGCTTTTATTTGATGTATTTTATGTGGTTTACTACAGGATCGACATGATATACATCCCTCATCTTCACAATTAAATTTGTCATTTACATCAAATGGTGATTTAAACCCTAGCCTATTTTTTAATGCATAAAAATTCAACCAACAACCTTTAAATTGCAAAGTTAGTGATTTTTTTCCCATTAAAACCTTTAACTATTTTTTTCTTCACCTCTAACCGACAACCATATTCACCTCCTTCCTTCTCTTCTACCTTTGGCGACTCTGATGACTTCATTCTCTTCTACCGGTAAAATCTTACGAATTTAAGGTGTTACTGTTTATAATAGATTGTTATGTTTATGTGACACATATGTGGTGTCACATGGCAAACCCAACTTACGTAGTACCTACGTGTTACATGTGTAATCTTTAAATAGAATATTTACATAAAAAAATTGCAAAGTTAGTGATTTTTTCCCATTAAAACCTTTAACTATTTTTTTCTTCACCTCTAACCGACAACCATATTCACCTCCTTCCTTCTCTTCTACCTTTGGCGACTCTGATGACTTCATTCTCTTCTACCGGTAAAATCTTACGAATTTAAGGTGTTACTGTTTATAATAGATTGTTATGTTTATGTGACACATATGTGGTGTCACATGGCAAA
>JAANYP010000829.1:57388-87566 GCA_020465985.1 Centrapalus pauciflorus | reverse complement strand
AACTTTAAAGTTAAACCTTAAGTCGAACTAAGACACTTTGTTGTATGAGAATACAGACCTGTGTCCGATGTTTGTCTTTTAAAGAAAGTTTGCAAATACCGACAAGTTAGAATTTTGTCTGTGTGCCTTGATCATAAAAGTATGTCTATGTCTGAGTCACGTAAGATAATTTCCTGATAAATAAAAAGGCCAAGGGATATTCCGAAATGTAAAGTGTTTAACAGGGTAAAATACCAACAATCGGCTAAGTGGGTATGTCACGACAAACAATCAAAGTGTGAAAGTTTAAGTACTGAAAGTTAGTATCGGACATCGCTATCTGATTGAACCTTTCTTAGACTATACTCACCAAAAATATGTTGTTTGGTATTTAACTTAGCTTGTAAATTTATTTTTATAACTTAAGTCTAGATTAAATTTTTTAGTCAAAATTTTATTTTATTTTATTTTTACCTTAGTTTATTTTATTTTATTTTAGTATAGTTTAGTTTTTACTTAGGTAAAAGGTCAAAAGTTACTGAGGGTGCATTCAAAGTTGGATAAAATATACAATGCGTGAAATATCTGAGCTTAGGGTAAAAGATTTGGCATAGTTTATCTGGTTACACTACACAGTAGAAAATAGTTGGAAAAAGTTGAAATTATTTCAAAATTTCCGAAATTTTTCTAAGTGTTTGTAGCTTCGAATCTAAGACAGACTCGAATTTGAAGTTCTCGAATCTGTCAGTAGACTCGAATCTACACATAGACTCGAAGGTAGTTAGTATATAAACGTCCACAGTGAAAGCATTTACTTCTCACTGTTCTCGAATCTGACTTCTCGAATCTGTCACTGGCGATCTCGAATCTATTCTCGAGTCTATCGTATTTCCACTAAACGACATTTCGTCGATTCTAAAGCTTTTGTGGTCGATTCTACTTTCAAATCTAGGTATAAGCAACATGATTGTACAAGATTTTGGTGGTTTCATACACAAATTTGGGCTTAAACATCACATTTTGATGTTTTATTGGTCAAAATGGGGTATTATAATACTAGTTAGGACCTATTAAATATCAAATTAAAGGCATAAATAAAGTGATTAGAACTTAGTCTGAATAAAGTTATGTGAATTTACCTAGTTCAAAATGGTGTTAAATCTTGGATTTTTGTTGAAAAAGAGATGTCGGCTTGATCGATCTGATAATGGAACATTTCGATCTGAATCATGGGTTTCTCGAAATCTATCAATAGATTCCGAGATGACCGATATTCGAATCTGTCCATCAGCGCGATAGGGTATATTCGAATCTGTCATACTTCGATATGGGCACTTCGAATTGTATCTCTCGATTCTGTACTTTCATTTTATTTTTGTTTGCAATTTAAATTTTCATTAAAACTTGTGGAATTTTAATTGTGTTTAGACTTTTGTATTTAATCAAAATACAAGATAAAACAAAATTGATTTAAACAAGTTTATTGAAATTTTTAATAATAATCTAACAATTTTATGTATTGTGCAGTTATGGCGCTTTGTGCTTTTTTCCCAAGCACAATTTATGGTACTGAATCACTGCCATAACATCCCTGAGGGCGCAGGATTTTCGGAGAAGTTTTAGATTTTTTCTGGCGGGAATCTAGAACTAAGTTATGTGTTGTATGAAACATTCCGATTGTTGATATCCTATGTACGTTCAAATTTTACGCTTTCACTTGCAGGTGGACTGCACTGGTCCACCCCGACAGTGTTAAGGAACGTTGAGAATTGCGGACAACTTTGGTTTTTCTCCGCTGATTTTTGAGAAAGTGCTGCAGTTGGGTTCCTTAGAAACAGAAGGATGGCCTACAGACTTTCCTTTAAGTATTAGGCAAGCAGCTTTTTTGAGAATGGGATACAGCTTGGACGTTACAAAATCTTCATATATGAAAAGCGGGTTGATAGGACAATGGCGTTTCTTGGTCCATGTGTTTATGATCTGTTTTGCGCCTAAGAAAGCTGGTTTTGATTATATAGTATTAAAAATCCAATCAGCAATGATCGCGATGGTATACAATAAGAAGTTTAGTTTCTCGCAGCTGATTTTCTCGGAATTTATCCATCAAATCACGACTCCTGAGAGAGAAAGGTTCCTTTTGTATCCGAGGTTTGTAATGATGTTGATAAGGCACTTCTTGCCTGAGCTGCCACAATCTGATGATGAATTGACCGTCAATGTTATGGAGAAGCGTATCTATTCTGACTGTTCCTCACACCGAGGAAGGTTAGCAGTTCCGGAAGCACGTCCACTATTTGGTGCCATTCTGGATAGGGAATTTCAAGCCCCGAGTAATGCCAACTGGGCAGGGGTAGTTGATGTCCAACCACAGCAACAACAGCAACGTCCAGTACAACAGCCTCGTGTTCGTCCCCGAGATCCAAGGCGAAGACAAAGAGATACTGCAAGTCAGACTCAGGAGTCTAGGCCTTCTACGAGTCAGCAACCAGAAATGCAGGAAGCCGGGCCGTCATCTGTCCCAAATGAGGCTGATCAATTGTGCCAAACACTAAATGAAATTTGGGAGGCGGGTCCACATGCAAATGAAGATATAGCTGCTGCATTAGTGGGTGAATTGCTTGAGCCTCCAGAGGGAGAAGAAGATGTCTTCAGAGATGTTGACGAACATGTGCCAGAGCAGACTGGCAATGATGAGTCATCATCTGCTACAGAATCAGAAGAGATGGAGGAGATTGAAGTTGAAGCTCCAGAATCAGTGTCGACAGATCCTCATATTCAAATTGGAACCTATGGTTCAAGATTGATTATTAATGAAGGTGCTTCGAGGAGGCGAGAGTCCAGAGAATCGGAGGAGTCTGATTTCGAAGAAGACGTAGTTTCTCAACTTGTGACGAGGCAACTGGCCAAACGTCACAGGTTCATGCAAGGATCCTCGTCAGTCTCCGCAGAACAACCAGAAACTCCTCAATCTCAAAACCCTCAACCTCAAGAACAAGAACCTCAAACCAACATTCCACCACCACCACCTCACGATGATCCTTATATTCCATCACCAATCACTCCAACTCCAATTCAGTCCATCCCATCAACCTCATCCTCATACGCCGACAATCAAAGGTTTCAGCAGCTCAAAGCGCGAGTCGATTTCCAAAATATCCAAATCTTACGCCTAACAAAGGCAGTCGGCGAGATTCAGACTCATAATGCCGATCTAAAGAAGATAGTGGACACAGTTCAGGAAGAGAACTTAGAGCTGAAGGCCTTTGTTTGCGATCAGTCAGCCGAGATAAGGTCGATGCGCTCCCTTATTGAGCAGTTAATGAAGAATCTACAGGCTCAGGGGGAGACATCGTGCCGTGATCAGGAAGCACAGAGACCGAGAGATGAAGATGATGAAGACCACCAAGGCAATGATCCCAGCCCACAAAGACAGAATGAGCCAGTAGATTTTTCTGCTGCTCAGACTGCTCAATCTGAGGGGGAGCCTAGTACAAGGGGAGAAGTAGGAGGAGCGGGAGGAGAAGCTGGTTCTTCAAGGACTTTAGATAGCGACATGATCGATGCGCTAAAAGATATTGAAGAAGAGCTGATGGAGTTTGATTTTGAAGATGATATTGAAGATTTAGAAGAAGGTGAGTTTATTCCAGATGATGTCGCTGACTGGAAATCAGATGATGAAATGATAGATGATGAAGATGATCACGTTAACGAAGTAATAATCAATTCACAACCAATCACTGAACTGTATGAAAGCCAAGATCATAATGTGATTGATATTGATTACATCAAAGTAGCCTCAGCTGAAGATAAAGACCTTGAAGAGGCTGAGAAAGAGCCATCTAGAGCTGATCTGTTAAATCTTTGGTTCAAGAAGGAAGAAAAGAAAGATCAGCTGAAGATGAAGAAGAAGATGAGGAATCCAGGTGCTGGAAATTTCGCTGGAGGGATTATTAGCTGGTTCTTTGACAAGAGAACTGCAGCTGTTTATTTTGAAGAGAAGAGATGGCCTTCAATACTTGAGGCGGACACTGAAAGCTTTTAATTCATTGCCCAAGATTGAAGTTAAAGAGTTAGCCTGGAAAGAGCTGATCAATATTGGAAATGATCCCTACGCGAGCGTTATTGAAAGAATTATAAGGAAAGAAGGGCGATCAGGCAGATTTGAGAGGCTTAAGCCGAGATCAGGCAAAAGGGTCGAGGATGGATCTAGGATAGATCCTCATACTGGAAGACCTTGGGCCAGAATGGTGTATAAGCCAGTCAAATGTCTGAAGAAAGTTCCTATGAAACCAATGCCACAGAATGTTTTGAGCAACATGAAGTGGTGGTACCTAGAGATTGACACTGCTGAAGCTATCATGGAAGATCAAGACGAGCAGGTCATTTTGAAAGTATATGATCCTCTGCATTTGATAAACCTATCTAAGGACGACCTGAAGAAGCTTCACGATCAGCCTATCTTCTTCACTGAACCATGGAGAACTGAAGCCAGGAAGTTCCAAAAGATAGTTAAAGTTTGTATAGATGCGGGATTATATGCAGGTAGTAATATATATAGCTCTAGTACTTAAATTTGATGTCATGTAAATAATTAGAAGCTATCGTCAAGGGGGAGTCTGTTGGTACACCCTGTGTGACGATAGCAGTCTAATCGATTATGATTTAGGTAATATTCTGAGTTAACCAGTATTTTTGATATATATGTTTAATATGTGTTTGTCTGTTACTGATTGTGTGTTTGAACTTGATGTAACATATTACAAGAAGTTCAAACATAAAGGTCAAAGATTATGTCAAGCATAAGTTAAAACATAAGTTTCATCACTTAAGTGTTTAAGTGTATTGGCTAGATTCGAATAGGTTAAGGATGGCATTCGAATCTGAGATAGATTCGAATGAGTCCATAGATTCGAACATAGGTTAGATTCAAATCTGTCAGATGGACAGATTCGAATGGGCCTTGGGCCAGATTCGAGTCTGACCCACATCAGATTCGAATCAGGGCCTATAATTAGGGATAGACTCGAATCATTAGCAGACCTTTGGCAGAATTCGTGAGGAATTAAGCAATAGGCGATCTCGAGTTTATCAGCTAGGTGAGTCCCGTTTCGGAGAGAATTAGTACGTAGGATCGTTCGTGTGTCGTTCGTTCAGCGTCTAATAGTCTCCGTGTTTCCGTTGGTTGAGAGTTGTCCGTCTAACCGTCAACGAGGATTCCGCACTCGTTAACGGATCCGCGTCTAGATAGATCTTGCATTGTTAGACCTTACAAATACAAGTGCCATAGCCATCTCCAACAATCCAGTATTTCATTCAAGAACAAAGCATATTGAAGTCAGACATCACTTCATCAGGGATCACATTCAGAAAGGTAATGTGGAGGTAAGTTTTATTTCCACAAATGAACAGCTTGCAGACATCTTCACCAAACCTCTGGATGAAACAAGGTTTAATTACCTTGTCAGCAAGCTGGGCATGTTAAACAAGAGTGACTAGGTGTTTCTCAATGGTCTAAAAATTTGTATGTTTCACACTGCTCAAGTTTCTCAGAACAGCTTAGACAGAACAGGTTATACATGTTCTGTACTTAGTCATTCGTCTGAAAAACTTGAACAGCTTTAGCATACAACAGGCTGAACAAAATCAGTTTATTCGTCCAGCCTGCTCTGATGGTTCAATTCTCAATCTGTTCATTTCTTCACACTATCTTACAAGTTTTTCTCTTGTAATCTGTTCACCTGTTGAACACAACCATTCTCTTACAAAAGAGAGCAGGCTGGAGGAACAACTTGAAGCTTGAACAGCTTATGATAACCTTGGTCATCACAGGGTTGACCAACAGCTTAGACCAAAAAATTTTATTTACCTTTCTTCAAGATTAAGTTACTTAATTAATATTTTATTTAACTTAATTACTGCGGATAATGTGGATTACGTGTGTACGTGATTAAAAAGAAATCAAGTGGTCTGACAAACGGTCTGACATGGACAACCGTTCCGTTTTCCGTTAACGACTTTTTTAAATCAAACCGCCCAAAATCTTCTCTCTCATACACACTCACATTCAAATCCTATAAATACCAAACTACTGTTTCATTTTCTTCATCATTTCCAGAAATCCTCAAGAACCCTAAAAATCAACTAAGTGTCTTTTGCTTCTTCACACTTCAAAACTTCCCAAATGGCTCACAACCCTAATCCCTTTCTCCCAGTGTTCGTTGGTGATGATGTTGTCAAACACTCATCAGTCACCACAATGCTGACCATCAAACCCACAAACTACGTAGCAAACCTCACTATTCCCAAAAACTATGTGGGAAAAGGCTACGATCAAATGGTGGAGTTTCTGCAAGTTCATCCATTGAACTATGCCATGACTGCAACTCCTGGTGTCCTGTACCAGGAGATGGTGTATGAATTCTGGTACACCTGTTCCTACAATCCCAACACTAAGGTCATCAAAGGAACTATTCTTAATGGGACTTAAACCATTGAGATAACTGTTGATCTTCTAAGGGAGGTTCTTCATCTGCCTGTTGCTGAGTCATATGATCTGCCCCAGCCTGAGAACGAGCAAATGGGAAATCTGCTACGCTTCTGTGGTGTAGCAGAACCCAAAATTGGAGCAACATTGTACAGGAAGGATTTGTCTCCTACCTACAGCTTTCTATTTGCTTCGGTGATGATGAGCTTTAGCAGCAAAGTTGGTTCATTTGACCAACTCAGTAGAGATGAAGTTCCAATAGTCCTACAGCTAGTGGATGGGACTACTCTTGACATGGCTAAGTGGATCTTTTCGAACCTGAGAAACCTGGTGCAGCAAGAGCCAATACCAGCTGCTGTCCGTTATCCCAGGTTTCTGAGCCTCATTTTCAGTCATGTTTGTGGTGAGCAACTATACAATTCCCAGCCATTACTTCAGTCTGCTGCATTCCCTGTCATAGGGAATAGAATTTTTCATACTCCTGTACTTCAAAATGAGCCTCCACTAGCCACACCAATGAGGAGGTTTGTTAGGTTTGGTGGAAGAACCCTCTGATGTGAGGGTGGATCCAGAAGCTGCTGCTCCCGCCAGAAAATCCAAAGCCAGGTCCAAACTTGTCAAGCGGACCCTGGCAACTGCTGAAGCTGGGCCTGTGAAAAAGAAGGCCAAATCAGCTCAGCCTGAGTCTGTACCTTTAGCCTCTGTGGCTGAGGGGGAGCAGACTCCTCACCCTGGTTCATTTGTTGAGCCTGAAGCCTCAGTGGCTGGTGCCTCTGTGGCACAAGAGACCATGGAACAGGCCAGCCCCACTGTTCCTAACCCAGTCTCACACCCTGTCCAAACAGATCCTCTCTCCTCTCCACAATCACCCACTTCATCCATTCACTACCAACGCAAATCTCTCTCCAAAAAGAAACCAGCCAAAAGAACCACCTCCTCTGTTCCCTCTCAACAGGGTTCAGTTGTAAAAGAAGCAACCCCTGCTGCCTCTCCTATTTTGGGAGCAGGTTCAGCCACTTTGGAGCCTACTTTACTCCAATCTGAGTCTACCCAGAGTCAGCCTAGACCCTCTGGTTCCTCTCAACAGGAACCAGTTGTACAAATGGAGATACCCACATCAACTATCCTAGCCTCCCAACAGGCTGAGGATATTGAAAGACAGGAGTCCTCTCCACTCCATACTGCGTCCACACTGTCCCCCACTAAAATCTCCTCACACCCTGAGTCTGCACGAGGTGCCCACGCTGCTGGTATAGACCAATCAGCAGCTCAGCCTCAAACTTCTGCTCCCCAGGATACAGTTGTTCTACACCAAACAGCTGCTGAGGGACCAACAACCCAAGCTGATGAACCTCAGGGATCACACCATCCCTCTGGTGAGGCTGCTCCCTCCATGCAAATTCCATCAGCAGGTTTCACCACTGCTGATGTTGAAATGCATATCCCATCTCCCAATGATGAGGTGCCTTTAAACCAAGGCACTGCAGAGGGAACCACCATTGGCCTTCATGAGGATGTTGTAGCACAAGCAGCATCTGAAAGGCCCTCAACATCAATCCCTTCTCCTGGTGATGCAGCTACAGCCGCTGCTGAAGGACCCCTTGACCCCTCCAAGCTGGGCCATATTACTTTTGCTCAGGCTATGGAGCTTCTTTCAAACGTTTCTCTTCCCTCTCCATCTCATCCTCAAACTCCAGCCTCATCATCATCTTCTCCATCTACCCACTCAAAACAATCTACTCATACCCCTCCATCTCCTAAAGACCTGCCTTTGAAGGATCAGCTTTCATTGCTGACCAACAAAGTTAGTTCTTTAGAATCATCTATGTCTTCTCTCCCCTCTATCATATCAGACTCTGTGTCTGCACAGCTTCAGGGGTTCTTTGACTCTTTCAAGACATCTTTCCCTACCGCCTCACAACCTGGTCACTCTCCACAGCTGTTAGCACTCACTGCTCAGCTGCAACAAGTGTCCACATCCCTCTCTTCCATTCTTTCCATCCAACAGGACTCTGTGTCCTCAATGACAGCCATTTCTCAACAGCTGTCATCTCTTATTACTTCTTGCAATTCTACTCTTCCTGCCACTCTGGCTAGCTTACAAAATCTCATTGGCTCCCTTTCAAATTCTGTGTCATCAGACCTTGCAGATGTGCAAGATTCTCTAGAACTTCATCTTGCACAGCTGCAAACTCTGCTGTTCACAGCATCTGATAGGGAAAATATTGTAAAGCTCACCTCCCTTGCTGATTCCCACTCCTCTTCTCTTCAGACCTGTCTTTCCCAGCTTACAGAAGTGAAGGATAACTTAGCTTTCTTAGTGACTAGCCTGGTTGGTCCTAAACCTTCTGCTAAACCTGCTGGCAAGCCTGCTGACTTTGTGTCTTCAGGCAGACCAGGTGTTGAAGTCGCTGCTTCATCTCCTTCAAAGGGGGAGAAGTCATCTGCCTCGAAGACTAAGTCTAAGGGGGAGAAAACTTCTTCTCCTAAGGAGATACCAGTGTCTGCAACGCAAACTGGTCAGCCAGCAATTTTTGAAACAGGTACAGCTGAAGGTGCCTCTCAAGCTGCTCTGCCTACTCAGGCTGTCTCTCCAAATCCTGCCCAGTCTAAGGGGGAGGAATTCATCTCTGAGGATAGGCCCTGCAGTAAAAGAAGGCATCTTATTTTAACAGAAGAAGAAGAAGAAGAAGAGGAAATTCCTGAGGCTGCTATCACTACAGCAGCAGCCAAAGGAAAAGAAAAAGCAGATGTTGATCCCATGCAGCAGAAACAAGAAGAAATTCAATTTCACAAGGCCAGGGCTAAAGAGATGGGTCTTCCTATGCACAAGTACTTTGAGTTTAGAGAAGAACAGCTTCAAGCCCTGGAGGAAATGAGAAAAGAAGAAGAATCTGCTAAAACTGCCAAATCTTTTGCCCTCCAAGAAGCAAAGAAAATTAAAATGTCTACCCTGGAGGTGCAAAAGAAAATAATGGAAGCTGCTAGGAAATCTACAGGGGAGAAGGAAAAGGAAGTAGAAAAAGGTACTCAGGTCTCTGTGACTAAATCTACAGTGCCTCATGCAAGAGCTCAATACCACTTTGACAACTTGGCAAAGAAAAAGTTTCATGATGTTGCTGAAAGAAGGCTAGCCAAGGAAGCAATTGTCAAAGCTGTTCCTGTATCAAGGAAAGGCAGTCAGTGGAAGCTAAAAATAACAAGGATGGGTGCAACAGGCCCAGAATTGGAAACTTATGACCACACTGATGTAGCCCAGATGGGGTACAGGGAATGGATTGAGCTGGCAGTTGCCCTGAGTGAATCAAGGTCAAAAACGGCTAAGGAAATCAGGGCATATGTCAAGAAACTAATGGAAAGAGTGAAGAACCTTGGCCTGATCTCCAAAGAAATAAGTGAAGGTGTCTTGGTGACACATCCAAAAATTAAGGCCAGGAGGACAAGGAAAGACACTGAAATGGAACTGCTCCTTACACTTATTGAACAAGGCGATTATGCCATTGAAATGAAAGGAGTTGATCACAGCCTGCCAAGTGGAATAAAGTTTGAAGATGGCAAGATTATTGAAGAACCTGAGCTAGGGGCATTCTTTGTGGATCCCTTATCTCAGAAGAAATGCTTTCAGAGAGCATCAGATCTGTACAAAGTGGATCTGAGACAACTTGTGGCCTTCAGACTTGCAATTTCATTCAGGCAGTCTAGTAAGTGGAGAGCAGCCATCTGGGATAAGCTCAGAGGCTTCTATGAGAGAGGTGAACTTGAAGATCCCAAGTTCATGATAATAAGAAGTGAAATTCAAGAACTTGAGGATACAAGGGAAGAACTGGAAAAGATGTTTCAGGATCCTCCTCCAGTGTAATGAAGTCCACCTGCCATCTCGGCAGGTGAAGAATGGAAGCTGTCCATCAGTTGGACAGGCTTACCGTTTTCTGCTCCCAACAAAAACAGTCCAATGTACATTAGTTGTACTCTATGTTACATATGTTGTAATTTTCTTTACATTAGTTGTAATATACTTCAGTACATCAGTTGTACTTTTGTAAGAACATGTGTTGTTCTAATGTAATCAAAAATCAGTGTATATATAAACTGATCTTTTACTTTATGTTGATGTTGTAATTTTATTTTAGCAAATGTACTGTAAAAATATATAGTGATTTTTGATAAGGCCAGCTTAAACTGGTTATTGCAAATAGGGGGAGATTGTTAGGCACAAAAAGGCCTCAGTCAAACATGTTCTTCATCTGAGGGGGAGATTTATAATCAAACCTGTTGATGCATTTGAAGGTTGAAATTAAGGCCTGTTATATGCCTTATTGAAACCTGAAAATGATTTGCAATATCAGTCTAAAGCTGTTCTATATGTTGCATGTGTTGCAACTAAGACAGTTTGTCCAAGCTGCTCTATCTGCTGAACAGGCTGGACATAAACTGTCTACGCTGCTCTACACTGGTGAGCAGCTTGGGCATTTTTCAAGTGTTCTGTTCTTTGTGAACAGAACCTGTTCTTTGTGAACAGACTAAACACTTTATGGAATACGTTTCCAAGTCATCATGTATTGTTTTTGGCTACAAGATCAGTTTACAAAGTCGAAGACAAAGTGGAAAACAGAACCGCTCAAACTGCCCACGCTGTTCTGCAACATGAAGACAAAAGGTTATTTGAAAAAGGGTGACAGACCTTTTTCTTATATCAAAATAGGCCTTTACAAGGAAGAAAGACGCAAAGTTGACATTCCTAAATTGGTTAAAGGCAATGCAACAGTAGACAAAGTGAAAAGACAAAAGTTCTGCACATGTGAAGACAAGTCTGCTTTTCAGAAAAGTGCAGAAAAGTTATGTTGTCTTTTCAAACAAGACTTCTCCTTTTTCATTCCGTCCAATGAAGAAGTTTCTCTTAGATCCTCTGAGTGAGTATAAAAGGAAGCTTCTAAGGACAGAAAGATTAAGCCAAAAAGCTAAGTGCTGAAGCCAAGAGTGAACGTGCAAGTGTGTTTTTCATGCATGCAAGCCTGCCTGTCTAATACAGTTTCTTTGTGTCCAAGCTGTTCTACATAAGCTGTCCCTCTAAGTCTTGTAAACACAGTGAGTGCTTCTTAGTGAGTGTATTCATTGTAAACTAGTTTGAGTCTGTCTTAGACTAGTGAACATACTGTTGTATCTGTCATCTCAGCTTGAACCTTTCCGCATTCAAGCTTGTTTGTAATTAACATTTGTTAATAATACATACAAACATTGAGAAAATTGTTTGTAGTTTTAAATAGCTGTATTCACCCCCCCCCCCTCTACAGCTTAAAGCTATATACTTTGGGAACCTCTAGGGACCTACAAACCCTTTAACCACGAGTCTAGCCTTGTTACGAGTAACTATGCCCCGATCATCCCGTTTGCACTTAAAAACCCATTTGGTCCCTATAGCAACTTCTCCTCGAGGCAAAGGCACTAACTCCCACACTTCAAGCTTTCTGAACTGTGAAAGTTCCTCTTGCATAACTTCAACCCAAGAATTATCCTTCAGAGCCATTTGCACATTCTTTGTCTCTACTTTTGAATCAAACACGAGTACAAACACGTGTGAAATGCCTCGGAGTCGTTGATCATCGATAACAGCACTGTGTTACTATTCACACTACTCTTAGTTCTCACACCAACATTCGGATTCCCAATTATGTCCTCTATCAGATGATCCTTGTTTATCGTCGATGTCTCAATTGCATCGACTTGAAGATTATTTCCCAAATTTGATCCTATTTCGCCTAATGGGGGTATGACTTCAGATGGAACAACTTCCTCCTCGTGATCACTGTCTTCTGAGGTAGAATTATTTGTTTGATTCTCATCCGTAGGCAACTCAGGTTCATTGTTTGCTGGAGACCCATCATCTGTCGATGAATTCTCAGATGTTGTTGGAATGCTTGAATTTGGAAAAGCTCTACCCTCATCGTTGAGATTTAAGGTTGAGAAGTCGTTTTCCACAGTACCTGCATTTCCACTAAACGGAATGTTAAATGATTCAAACACTGAGTCATAATCAAATAACCATTCTGGACCATTTTGGGGTTCATGTGAATAACTTGTTACGTCAATATTAAACACAATTTTAACCATACCAGTAGTTTTATTAAAAACCCTCATGTTTGGTGAATTTGGGACATAACCTAGCAAGTATCCTTCGTCAGCCTTTTCACCAAGCTTAGGTTGATGTTTCATTTTTAATAAAGTACATGGCACCACAAATGGTTCAAAGCCAGTTAAATTTGGTGGTCGCTTATTCAGAACTATATAACAGGTTTTGTTCAGTGATTTGACAGTAAGGACTCTGTTTAATACATGGCAAGCGGTATTCACTGCCTCCCCCCAAAACATGGTAGGAAGCTTTGAATCCAAGAGCATAGTCCTTGCTGCTCCAATCAAAGTCCAATTCTTACGTTCTGCCACCCCATATTGTTGTGGCTCATAAGGTGCACTAAATTGATGCACTATGCCTTTAGTTAGGCAATATACACCAATTACGGCATTTTTAAACTCTGTTCCGTTATCACTCCTGATACGTTTTACCCTTTTCCCGTATGAGTTCTCGACTTGGTCTAAGAACCCAATCAGCGTCCATGTTATCTCGTCCTTTGTATCTAGAAAGAAAACCCAAGAGAAACGTGAGTAATCAACAGTATAACTAAACTGTACCAACTACCACCTATACTCCTTTTGTTGATTGGACCGAAGAGATCCATATGCAGCAAATCGAAGGTGGAAGCGATTGAGTTTTTGAGTCTTTGACTTGTGTGACTTCTTATGTTGTTTTCCTTTCTTGCAAGGTACACACTTGTCTTCAAACTGAAAACTATTCAATGGAACACCTTGCACAAGGCCATTTTTCATGATGAAGTTCATCTTCCTTAATTGCAAGTGTGTCATTCGTCTGTGCCACAACAAAGATTCTGACTCTGAAGCTTTTGATAATAGACAGATAGTTCCCATCGATGAGTCTGCTACATTCATGTACATCATGTACAGATCATTCATCCTTGGGGCTCTCATCATAATCCACTCTTCAGGTATCTTGAATCCCGGCTTTAGCACTAACACTTCTTTTTTAGTAAAGATGACTGAATTTTTCTTATCACAGATTTGAGAGACACTAATGAGATTGTGATCAAGTTTATCTACATGGTAGACTTGATCAAGAGTGATTGTCCCATTATTGACTACTCCTGTTCCAGTGATATATTCTCCTTTATTCCCAGCAAATGATACAACACTTTGTTCCCACTCTTGATGTCCGTCAGTAGACTCCTTTCCCCAGTCATGTGACGAGAGCAACCACTATCTACGAACCATTTGTTATTAAGAGCTGTAGTTAACTCCTGCACATGAAAGAAAACAACTTAGTTCTCACGGGGAACCCAAGCCATAACTGACTTGGTAATACCATTCTGGTCCACATACTTGAACTCTTTCAAATACCCATCTCTCCTTTCAGGTGACTTGGGTTTTTGATTAAGAACCTGTTGTGGAGCTGAGTGATTAATGTTCACTCTTGGCCTTTGGGTTGACATTTGCTGTGGAGCGCTAGAATAATTTCTATTATAGTGCATTTCACTGTTATATCCCTGGGCTCTTCCTAGTGTCTGGTGTCTGTTAAGGGTATGTGACCTAACTGGAGTATAACTCCTCTTAGGTGTAGTACTCCTAAAGACAGGTTATGGTCCTGACCTAGATTGACTAGGGACTCTATTCGGTCAATTAGTCCTAAGCCCTTCAAACTGTCGGATTGACACCGGTATTTGTTTAGCACCTACATGTGGTGTTGCATTCAAGTTCTTCTCAGTGTTTTGAGAACCACTTGTACTTGCAATACTAGGCACTAATTTTAAGGATGGTTGGTCTGGTTTCCCTACGATCGGTGTAGACTCTACTGTCTTATAGGGACAACTAGAAGCAACGTGACCTTTCTCATGACATCTGAAGCAAGACATTTTGTCAATTGGCTTCTTATAGGCACCCTTTGACTTAGAAGTCTCGCTAGTGTCCTGTTCTTTTGTTTCAACTACAGTGTTTACAACCTCTTGATTATTATCACTCACAGTTTTTGCCTCCTCTAGTTTAGTGTCACTAGTAGACTGCACAAACTTAACAGTTTTATTAACCTTAGGAGTTGCTGTTGACACCTTTGTTGTTGATGCCTTATTTGTTTTAGTTACAGTTGCTTCCTCTGATTCAATCATTTCTGCTGTCTTATCCTGAGGTAGAGGCACATAGTTATTATTGAATGGTGGAGGACTTTCCTGATATCCTAGGCCCACTGGTTTCTTAGACTGTCTCTGTGCGTTTAAGATTTTGCCTAGATTCAGGGATAAGTTCCTGAACTTTTCAAGTTTACTATTTGACTCTGCAACTTTAACCCTTGCTTCTGCTAATTCTTTATCTTTTAAGGAAATCTCTTTTGTCAAGGCCTCTATGTGCTCATAAATTAGCTCATTCCTAACACATTTCTCACTCAGTTTGTCTTTTAGAGCTACTGCATCTTGAGCATCGGCTTTCATCTTAACCCGAAGATCTTCCTTAATATCTACCAAACTAGCATTTTCAGATTTTAATGATTGGATTTGAGTTGTCATGGTGGTATGTGTTTCTAGCACTAGATTCAATCTATCATTTAACATAACACATAAAACACATAAATCATAAAACGTAGAAAAGTTAAGAGATACCTTTTTGCGATCTGATTCCACGTTAGCCATTTGAGCTTCAAACTCCAGAGTGGTTTGCTCCTCAGATTTTTCCAACATCAATGGAATTGAATCGGACTGTTGGGTGTCCTCCTTTTCTGCTTCAGCTCTTTCATCGGTCTCAGTTACCTCAGCCATAAAAGCTCTGGCATTTGACTCCGGATGAGTACTCCAATCATATGTCCCGTCTAGCTATCTGTTAGAAGATACATTCGTTAACAGACCAGCTATCCCAACTTGATTCCCTGAACAATGATGTCTTCCCTGATTCTGATTCTGATTTTGATAGTTCTCAACCTTTGGTCTCTGACATTCTCTAGCAAAATGTCCCAACCCTTGACAGTTGTAACATTTTACCTTTGACTTATCAAAACCAACATTTTTGCTCAAACTCAGGTTCCTACCCGTTCTCTTCATAAACCTTTTGACCTGCTGCGTTACCATGGCCAGTTGCCATTGTAAGTCTATCTGCTCTAAGTCGTCCAGATCTACCTGATCGTAATCCTCTTCCCACAAAGCTGGATCGTTGATTTTGCCTTGAACGCAGTTACCGTATGCTGCCACAAACAAAGCTAGGAGATTTAGATGCTCCTCACATGATTTAGCGCTCATAGGCATCTTGGTATAACCTTGAGAGGTTGA
This sequence comes from Centrapalus pauciflorus, assembly GCA_020465985.1. Lineage (NCBI taxonomy): Eukaryota > Viridiplantae > Streptophyta > Magnoliopsida > Asterales > Asteraceae > Centrapalus > Centrapalus pauciflorus. The sequence goes on along the minus strand of JAANYP010000829.1, from coordinate 71,732 downwards.
TCCTGAGTGATGTGGTTTATCTTACGGTTTAGAAAACCGTAAGAACGCCCTACTACCAGATATTTCAGCTTCAACTGGTATTTCCTCTTCTCCAGAAAAGAATGATGTGGCCCCCGACTTCAGTTCACTAGAAGCTGATGACTTTGATTTTCCGAAGTACATTTCAGGATCCTGTACTTGATCAAATTCTCTCTCCTTCTTCTGTAACTTGAAGTTGTAGGCCCTCAAAGTCCCAATGAATTCTTCCAGAGTTAGAGTTTCAAACTTTTCTTCATCATGCTTTATTAGTGTAGTGTACATCTCCCACTTTGCTGGTAAAGCATCTAGAAGCTTCTCTATCTTTTCTGTTTCTTGATACTAAACACTATGGTTATCAAGTTCAGTCAACAGATGGTAGAACCTTGTGATTATGTCATCCAAGGTCTCATTCAGCCCTTTGAAGATCGCAAATTGCTGCTTTAACAATTCCGTCCTCCCCTTTCTAACACTAGGATTTTCCTCACACCTCTTCTCTAGAGCTTCCCAGAGCTATTTAGAAGTTCTATGAATTCTGAAAGTGTGCAGAATTTCCAATGGTAGTGCCATTCTAATTGACGATATAGCTCGATTCTCAGCCTCATAAATCTTTTTGTCGTCATCTTTCATATTTTGATACGTCAAAACTTTTAATCGGCCCTCAAGCTCTTGTGTTGGGGGAACATAACCTTCGTCTATGCATATCCACAAACGCATATCGTTAAATTTCGCGAAGTGTGCAAATCTGTCCTTCCACCAGTAATAGTCTTCTAACTTCATCAGCTTGGGTGGAGAATTGGATTTACCCACTTCATGGTCCATTTTTAAAAACTTATGCAAACTTGACATCTTTGTAGAACTTTTTGTTTTTGAACTTTAACTATTTAATTTTAAAATAAATTCTAAAATAAATCTTACGGACTTAAACAAGTTCGTATAATTTTAAGTTTAAAAAAATGTTTTCTAACAAAATGATCACGTGCGGAATCCTCGTTAGACGCTTAACAGAATGATCACGCGCGGAATACGGAGTCGAACGCGATGCTAGCCGATGTAAGAAACGACCCAACATGGTGCATCGCTCCAAGAAACTCTCTGAAAACCTTTCTAGCTCGCACGTGCACAATGCTTGCTCTGAAATTCGTATTCTCTAAACATTATAAAATTAAACTGATTAAGTTCTAATTAAACCAGCTAAGTTCGTTTCGGCCTAAGCCCACGAACTTAATTATGTTCAAGCCCAACACCCTATGAACTTATCTCAACTAAGTTCGTCTGGGGTGACTTAAGTTTGTGGCCTTTAGCCTTAGAACTTATCTTCACCTCTTATAACTTATCTTCACAGTCTAGAACTTAACATGTAAATGTAGATATCATACACAATCATGAACTAACACACATGACTTGTATTCATAAAGCCTTATCTATTACATTTGACTATCTATTACATATCTAGACTGCTATCGTCACACACGGTGTACCAACAGTTGATTATCTCCTATGGAACTTTCGGTGTCCAGCACTAGAAAATGAACTGGATAGTAAAAGCCTTCGACTTTAACTATGACATCAGATAGAATACCTCTTGGGCACTTGGTTGACCGATCTCCCAGCTATAAGATAGTATCAGTTGTCTGTAACTGGCCTATATCATGTTTGTCAAACAAGTTTCCAGGTAAAATATTAACACTAGCTCCAAGATCAAGCAGTGCCTTTTTAATCTGCACATTACCAATCGTCACTGGAATCAATGATGATCCAGGATCTTTCAGCTTAGGAGGTATAGAACTAGAAAATACTGCACTTAATTGTTCAGTTAAATTGATCAGCTTAGGGAGCAAGACCTTATACTTTCTCTTTTGTGTGCAGAGATCTTTTAGGAATTTGGCATAAGAGGGAACCTGCTGAATAGCCTTAATCAAGGGAATATTAATATTAACTTGATTAAACAAATCCCACTGATCCTCTGGTTGTGGGCCTCTTTTACCGTAAGGAGAAGATTTAGGATTCGCTAAAACTGAAGTGTCCTGATTCTTAACCGCCTCCCCAACTTTGGGAGTTGGGAAATTTTCCTGAATCAGTTCTTTGAAAGAAACCTTCTTAGGAACCTCCCTCTTTGGATCCTCTTTCTCCTCATACACAACTTCGGTGTCGGTATCTTCTTCTGCCTCTTGCTCTTTAGGCATTTCAATCTTATTATCTACCTCTTTACCATTTCTTAACGTGGTTATCTTAGCTACTTCATTTACTTCATTTGTCTCATGTTTTTTATCTTTATTATGAGCATGTGAGGGATTTGGAATAGTATTGCTAGGAAGCTTCCCCTCTTCACGTCTAGTAAGCGACTCAGCTATCGGACCCATTTGGCGACTCAACATCTCCATGGTCTTAGTACTAATAGCTGACTGTTGCTTCATAAATTCAACAAATTCCGAGAATTGCGAAGAAGTCATATTCGTTTCCACTTGGAATTGAGGTTGATCACATTGATTTAACTTATAATATCGCTCATCCTTAGCTGCAGAAGTAGAACCATATTGATACTCTCTTTTTGGTGTTCATACCTAGGTTTAGATAGATGATCAGTAGGCTGATCACTCTTCCACCGAAAGTTAGGATGATTTCTCCACCTCAAATTATAGGTCTCCGAGAATGGATTATCGCTCTCCCTATGTGCTCTAAAACCATAGACTTCATTAGCGAATTCCTCAGTGGATTGCACTTGAGGACATATATCTGAATGATGAGATGGATCGTCGGATCGCCGCACGTGACGCAGATAGAGTTTAAAAGACCCTTCATCAATTGATCCATTTTCTTTTCCAATTCTGAAATTTCACTCTTAACCTCACGTGTCCAGGCATTATCTATGCCCATAACTTGAACTTCTATGCTATTTTCAGAACCAGCTTGAACCTTGAAACCTTTACCGAGTTGATTTAGCAACTTCCAAGCCTCATCGTCTTCTTTTGCTAAAAATGTGCCTCCTTTGGCAGTAATAATCATGTTACGACTCTCTTGACTCGCACCATCAAAAAATATTTTGATGAGCATCCATTTGGGTACTTCATGATGTAACATCCTCAAATTTGATATAATCATTAAACTACTAATTATACACTCAACTAAGGAATTGAGCGATTTATCTATGCTAATCAATATGTAAAGATTGAAAATTTTATTATTTAAGAGAATATATGTTAATGTTAAATTACAAACCCATAAAAAAAAGTAAAAAGTAAACTGGACTTATATATCTATATTTGAGTTTGGTTAACTCATACCCTGTTATAATAACCTCATAATAAAGGTACTAATTAAATCTATTAAATTTCTAAATGAAGTATAATTCAATAATTTAATTAATAATTCTGATGAGTATAGAAATTGTTAGTCATAAGTCTTCCTTCTTGCACTAGGTGCTTTATATGTTGTAAATTGACAATTTATGAAGTATGTACAACCCTCAAAGCCGTGAGTACAATCTGCTTAAGCACCCATGTGGTAATGAAATTAACTAAAATGTGGAAGGAGAATAAAATGGTGGCTGGAATTAAGTAAAGGAAACATGAAGGGGGTTGAGTGAAAGATGGTCACCAATTGAGGGCTATCAACTCCCCCAATCGACGCCCTTCTACCTCATATTTTACATCTTCAAAAAATTCTGCACATACACACACACTTGAAGAGTCTTTAGGGCTGGATTTTTATGATCAAAATTTGCTAGGAAAGATTGAAATCTTGCACAACCAAATCCATCAAAACATAAGGTATGAATTCCTTTCCAAGTTGTGCTCATCTTCTTCCCTTTTTCTCCTCTAACCTAACCATATGTATGGCAATATGATAGTGATTTGGAATCACAAATTGGTGAGTAAAGGGTTTATAATTATGGCTTGATAAAAATCTGGACTTGCAAATGCAAGAAAACATCAAAAAGCCATAGAAATTGAATTGGATTTCAATTATGCAAAGTCAAGGAATTTACACATATGTATATATGTGTGTGTGTGTGCGTGTGCATATATGTGTGTATATATATATATATAATTGAATAATTCAATGATATTTAGATGTTAAATAATGTTCATATATAGTTATAGTAGTCAAATAATACCTAAAACTAAGTTTTGAGGTGTTTTAATGTGTTAAAAATACAAGTTTGGAACAAAACAGGGGATCACGTCTGCATTATCAGACCTGGACAGAATTTAAAAAGATGGAAGTTGTAGCCCTATGTGTCCTCTTCGTCTGGGCTCTTGATTCACCTAAATCCGAGTTCGTAGGAAAAAATTATGGTCAAAATACGAAACTAGTGCGAGTTGAGCCCTTTTCACCCAAAACACTTGTTTTAAACCCCATAATGATACTATAACATCATGGGATCATCGTATACTTATATAACATTTAAATTGATATTAAACATCGCCAAAAAGTTTATAAAACTCAATAAGTGGTGTGTCGGTGTCGATAAATTCAGAAACTTAAACTGAAAATGCGTAAACACTTCAAATGACTTCCAAACCTTATGATATACTCTTATAAGCTAATGAATACCCTGAATATCATTATTTGATAGGTTTGGAGCTGAAAGAACTGTCGGTTATCGGTTCGGGGCGTTAAATGGATTAGAGGCCGTTTTGAGCCTTAAAAGCTATTATAGCCTATTGTACGGTGAGTTCTAGCATTGATGTGTGTGTTGCATACATAATTACATGTTTATTTTATTTATGACATTGTGCATATCTAATTGGCATCATCCTCTTATATGATGCATTGTACTAGTTTTTATTATACTGCCCTAGTTGGCAGTTTGTTATTTGATCATGGCCTATGGCTAGCATACCTCATTTGATACCTTTCATTACCTTCATGTTATGCTTGAATATCGTTCATTTCATGTTTCACATGATTACGTGTGATTACCCATTATGAGCTATGCTCATTTATTATTGGCCTCACTGGATATCCAGATTATCATTATTATTATTATTAAACGCCTTACTTTGTGTTTGTGCGTATAAATTCCTATACCGCAATGAGCTCGCGGGTAGGTGGCCGGACATGGAAGCCGGTTGAAGTTGCGCAGCTGGACATGGATTCACAGCTGGGGCAACGACGGGTTAGCGGGTCATGTACCGCAACCTATGCAAATTAATGGGCTATGCCCACACCATTTTATTAAAAAATATTGCACTTGTCATTTACTAATCATATTTAAGATTAATACATGTCTTGTGTTTTGCACTCCATATCGATCTAGTAACTCACTTAGCAAATTGTATTTGCTAACCCCTCACTTTTATATACCTCAGGTGGATTAGTAAAGGCAAGGTGATTGCTGACTCTGGTCCTAGAGTTTAGACGAACCGCAATTGAAGCCTTGTCATTCGGTAAAAGTTAATTTAATATTGGGATACTTTTGGGTAGTCTGTCTACCAAACTCACTTAGATGTGTACACATAGACACTTAATGTCTTTGATGGATGATAGTGGTTTTAACTATTTAGAATTATCTTGTAAATTTACTTTACATTCCAAATCATGGTTTACAATTAAACAGTGATATTGACTCCGTGCGAACGGGTCATGCCCGATTTTATTTAAAACTCATGTTAATTACCATTAATTTATTGTAACCCCATTAATGATTATATTATGTTGATATGGGTGTTTCACATGATGTGGACAAGCTCTTAGTAGCTCATTCATACCATCAAATGTTTCGTAGAATTGTTCACCGGGTTTCTGTTTAATCTAGTGATTTCCTTTCTTTTCTCAGTTGTACTACTAATGGGATAATATTCATTAAGAAATTCACGTTTCATTTGATCCCATGTCGTAATGCTATTGGTCGGTAATGATACAAACCAATTTTAATCGAAGTTTTAAACCGTCGATGGTTATACCTCGAACATGGTTAGCTTTACAAATAGCTGTAAACTCAGCTAGATGTTCGTAGGGTTCCTCACTTGGCATCCTTCGGAAGATCAGCAGAATTTGAAATAATTGAGGACGAACTTCAGGTTCGTTCTCATTTTCAGGATAACGGATCGGAGAGCGGTCGGGCACATCACTAGGGCGGTAATGTGACTCAACCGTACGTCTTGCTTGTTCACCCATCCTAGCAGCTATACGCTCAGGTTCTTCTCGTTCATGATTTCGTGGCGAAATCGGAGGACAATCTAGATTAGAGATTTTATAAGTTGGGAATTTCTTCCTCTTGCTCGTTTGAATTCTCCGTGATTAATTGTTGTTGTTTTTGAATCCTGGCAGTCTTCCGGTGAGATTTAGCTATTTTTTCGATTTCGAGTTCGAATTGTAGCGGCAATCCTTTGGCCGATTGACGTGTGAGCATAAACTAATAAAATACTTAAGTAAACTAATTATATTTTTGGTGGTAAAGTAGAGGACTACAATTACCTTTTTGGAATAATCAACTTTTTTAACTTTTTTTTATTTTTTTTCTTTTTCTTTTAATAATAGGAAATTAAAGACTAAAAATAACCGAAAATAAAGTACTTAAACTTAAAACTTAAAACTAAGGTGAAAACTAACTTCTAGCTCTAACTAATGTTACCACTCCCCCAACAACGACGCCAAAATCTTACGGTTCATCGTTGTGACCCGCAGAAATAATCCTTAAATCTAACTATTTAACTCAGAGAAGTAATGGTTGAATCCACAGGGAGTTTTAGGGTTAATCGGCTAGTTTTGTGAGTTTATTGTAAGCACTTAAATTGTGAATCGAGTGAATTGGATGATTTGTTTGGATTAATGACTTACGACTAAATTATGACTAAAATTAACAGCAAAAAACAACTAACGAAGTAGATTAACAAGCAAATTGAAGATAACCATTTACGGAATCACTACGGCATAAGTTATTACCCACTTGAATTTCGTGCAACAATCACATAGACATAATTAATTGCGTGGTTAAATTAATCATAGATATTTTAATCAATAAATCTTGACATAGCGCATGCAACGTTCATTACTTGTCTTAATCCCTAATCTAATGGACTCGACACAAATAATAACACCACTATGAACTATCTTGCTTTTACCAATCAAAACATATAATCATAATAATAACCAAATGCTTATCATTTAGTGGTGGTGGCATGCCAAATATTCTTCGTGGTTGAGCAGAGCCGGATAATGGTGGAGGTGGTACATTATAATAAAATTAATGATTTAAGAACTCAATCTCGAAAGAAAAAATAATTGGCATCATGGAAAAAGTGAATATCCTTCAAAACATGATGGCATCTAACATTTTCAAGATTTAAATGACTATTAATTAGGTCAGCTTATATGTTCCCACTTCATTCTCAGCATGAACCGTTTGCCTATTTGGTTGAAATCCACTTTCAACCAAAATAAGAAAGAAAAAGTCAAACTTATTAAAAGTCTAAGATATTATAAATGATTGATTATCTCATATAAGAAGCAGAATCTTGGATAATTTGATTGTTTTACAATACACAAAACACACACAGAGAACAATGGTGAATATATGAAGCAAAGTTGCCTATTATATTAACATTAAAGAGAACCTAGAAGACACAAAAACCTTGGCTTCCTATCACAAGTCTTTTCTCTCACTCTCCACCCATAATGTTGGTACACCCTGTGTGACGATAGCAGTCTAATCGATCTGCATTATGGTTTAAGTAATATTCTGAGTACTAACAAGTGTTTTGATATATATGTTTATATATGGTTGATATTTATTAGTGTTTGTATGTTTGAACTTGATGTAACGTATTACAAGAAGTTCAAACATAAAGCTCAAAGATAAAATCAGTCATAAGGTAATATCATAAGTTTCAAACACTTAGTTGTTTATGTAAAAGGCTAGATTCGAATTGCATAAGAGGATACATTCGAATCTGTGATAGATTCGAATGAGTCCTTAGATTCGAATATAGGATAGATTCGAGTCTGTCATGTTGGACAGACTCGAATGGGCCTTGGGCCAGATTCGAGTCTGACCCACATCAGATTCGAATCAGGGTCTATAATTAGGGATAGACTCGAATGATTAGATGACTTTTTGCAGAATTCGTGAGGAATTGAGCAAGAGGCTATCTCGAGTTTATCAGCTAGGTGAGTGCCGTTTCGGAGAGAATTAGTACGTAGGATCGTTCGTGTGTCGTTCGTTCAGCGTCTAATAGTCTCCGTGTTTCCGTTGGTTGAGGGTTTGTCCGTCTGACCGTCAACGAGGATTCCGCACTCGTTAACGGATCCGCGTCTAGATAGATCTTGCAGTCGTAGACCTTACAAGTGGTATCAGAGCCTACGGAGTGTTCTTGGTGTTCTTCGTGTTCATCAGATACATTCTAGGTTTCTTGACGCTAGTTGGACGGTTTTGCTCTCAAAAACGGGTTTTTGAGCTTAGCAAATTCGTATTCGGGAAACACTTTGTTGTTTTTCACGTTTTTGATCGAAATCATTATTTTTCGTTTGAAAAATAGTGGTTTAATCTGTAAAACGTCAAAAAATCAACGTGTTAGCCGTTTTTCGAGTTTGCGGCGCTCGAATCTATAGGGGTAATTAGGGTTTTACTTTATTTTCGAGTCTAACCTAAATACGCTCCTTTCGAGTCAATTTCAGAGAGTTTCGAGTCTACCTTGTTTCGAATCTGTTACTTCATTCGAATTGGATCTCGAGTCTATATTGTTTCGAGTTTGTTTCGAGTTTGTTACTGTTTCGATTCTGTGCTTCGAATCTGCTGACATTCGACTCTGCTGTGCCTTCGATTCTAAGGATCTTCGAATCTAAGGAGTTCTTCGAATCTGACATAACTTCGAATCTAAGGAGTTCTTCGAATCTGACATAATTTCGAATCTAATTGACTTTTAAGACTTAATCGAATTTAATCTCAACAGATTTAATATTAATTAGTTTCGAATCTATCTAGATTCTAATAAGTTAGTCTACATCAGTTTCGAATTAAATTAATTAAGTTCAAATTCAATTTCTTTCAGAAAAGATGTCAAACCTTCAGAAATTCCTTGAGATGGATCACGAAGTTGGGAAGGCAAATGCACCGCCAAAGCTGATGAAAGTTGAGGATTATTACTGGTGGAAGGACAGATTTACGGATTTTGTACGATTCAACGATATGCGCATGTGGGTGTGCATAGATGAAGGGTACATTCCGCCAGTATCTGAAGTTGAAGGCCGTCAAAAGGTCTTGTCATATCAGATGATGAAAGAAGATGACAAGAAACTATTTGAAGCTGAAAACAAGGCTTTCTCCATTATCCGTATGGCTTTACCTCAAGATATCTTGCACACATTTCGGACTCAAAGGACGTCGAAGGAACTTTGGGAGTCTCTCCAGAAAAGGTGTGAAGGTAATCCACGGGTGCGTAGAAAGCGTACAGAGCTGTTGACTCAACAGTTTGCAATTTTCAAGGCTATTAAGGATGAACAGTTGGATGATATTATCACAAGGTTCTATCATCTGATAACTGAACTTGAAAGTCATGGAATTGAGTATTCGGACACTGACAAGAACAACAAGCTTCTTGATGCCCTACCAGCCAAATGGGCTATGTACGTGGCAATGATTAAGCTTAATGAGGACAAGTATTATGCTCAATCACTTGATGATATTGTGGGAACGTTGAGGGCATATCACTTCGAGATGATTAAGGCTGAGACTGATTACGAGCAAGTCCAGAATCCTGCTATGTATTTTGGAAAGACATCTAAATCATCAGTGACAGCTGAACCGAAGAGTGCTACAGCGTTTTTCACCGGAGAAACGTCATCGCCACCAGAGTCCGAAGACTCACTGAATCGCGCGTTCTTAGGGTTAGGAAGATCGGAAGAACCGCAACCTCAAGTCCAACAGGCATCGACCAGTCAGAGCTATTCGAAGATGCCCATGAGCGCAAAGTCAGCGGAAGAGCATCTGAATCTACTTGCTTCGTTTGTGGCCGCTTATGGAAATTGTGTTCAAGGGAAGATCAATGATCCGGCTCTTTGGGATGAAGATTACGATCAGGTCGACCCTGATGACTTAGAGGAAATGGATCTTAAATGGCAACTGGCCATGGTGACCCAGAGGGTTAAAAGATTCATCAAGCGAACTGGGAGGAATCTGCAAATGAACAACAAAGGGATAGGATTTGATAAGTCTAAGGTCAAATGCTACAACTGTCAGGGATTGGGACACTTCGCCAGGGAGTGTCAAAGACCGAAGGTAGAGACATACCAAGGGCAGAGTCAGCATCAAGGACAGTACCAAAATCAGTCCCAACAAAGATACCTTCCGAGTTCTTCATCTAGTCAAGCCAATCTAGCGGGTCTAATATCCAATGTCACTTCTGACAGACAGCTAGATGGTACCTATGACTGGAGTTCACATCCTGAGTCCAATGCTAGAGCCTTCATGGCTGAAGTTACTGAAACTGGATGTGATGTGGATGAGCAGACCACAAGGGACAGCAGTCCGATGTGGGTAGAGAAAGCGAATGATCAGACCGTGCTGGAGTTTGCTGCTCAGATGGCCAACGTGGAATCTGGTAACTCTAAGGTTAGTCTTTCTTATTCTCTATTTCAAGAATTATGTGCTTTGTGTGCTACTTCTAATGATAGGTTAAATCTAGTCTTAGAATCACATAAAACCATATCTGCTCAAAATGAAAATTTAAAAATTGAAAACGCTAGCCTAAATGATATAAAGCAAGATTTAAAAGAAAAGCTTAAGGCTGATGCTCAAGACGTAATAGTTCTAAAAGACAAACTGAGTGAGCAGTGTGTTAGGATAGAGCTTATGTATGAGCACGTAGAGGCCTTGACCAAAAGTCTGAAAGATAAGGACATAGAGCTAGCCGAGACCAAAGTTAAGGTAGCAGAGGCAAATAGCAAGCTGGAAAAGTTTAGGAATTCGAGCCTAAACCTAGGAAAAGTCTTAGATGCCCAAAGACAGTCTAAGAAGCCTGTAGGTCTAGGTTTTCACGAAATTCCTCCACCATTCAATGCGAACTATGTGCCTCAGCCTCAGGAGAAAACTGACAAGTCAGTAGTTTTAGAGGACCTACCTGAACCGACACCTAAGCCTACAGTTGAAAATACACCTAAGGTGGATGACTCTACTGTCAAGGTCAAGAAAGTGAAATTTGTGTCTTCCTCTAGTGAAACACCTGCAGGAAAACAGAAAATTTCATGGGCTGACCAGGTCGAAGAGACAGACACTGTAGATGTACCAAAGGATGTAGACACTAGTGAGACACCTAGATCTAAGGGACCAACCAAAAAGTCCATGGATAAGATGTCTTCTTTAGATGTCACGAGAAAGGGCATGTTGCTTCTCACTGTCCAATTAGGAAAGCAGATGTTACCCCTAAGACAGTGAATCAAACACCTGTTAAGCCCTCACCAAGTGTGGCGAGCACGAGTAGTTCTCAGAGTACCGAGAAAACTGTGCAGGCCGCACCAAAACCTGTTGTGAAACAAACACCGGTTAAGGTTGGACCAAAAGAAGTGGTTAGGACAAATTCACCGAATCGTGTCATTAATCAATCTAGGTCAACACCTCAACAAGTCTATAGGAGCACCACACCTAGCAGGTCACACACTCCAGTTAGGTCACATGCTCCCGTTAGACATTATGTTCCGGTAAGAGCTCAGGGATCACAGTCTGAAATGCAGTATAATAAGAGTTATTCTAGAGCACCACAACAAATGCCTACTCAAAGGCAAAGAGTGAATCTAAATCACTCGGCACCACAACAGAATTCATTTCAAAGGCCCAAGTCACCTGAAAGGCGAGATGGGTACTTGAAAGAGTTCACGTATGTGGACGAGAATGGTATTACCAAGTCAGTCATGGCTTGGGTTCCCCGTGATAACTAACCTATTTTCTTTCATGTGCAGGAGATAACTACCGTCCAAACAACAAGTGGTTCGTCGACAGTGGTTGCTCCAGGCACATGACGGGGGAAAGAAGTCTTCTCACAGACTTCAAGGGGGGTAATAGGGGATTCGTATCATTCGCGGGTAACAAGGGTGGAAATATCACTGGAACTGGAGAAGTCACTAATGGGACGATTACTTTGGATCAAGTTTATCACGTTGATAAACTGGTTCATAATCTCATTAGTGTCTCTCAAATCTGTGATAAGAAGAACTCAGTGTTATTTACTGACACTGAAGCGTTAGTGCTAAAGCCTGGATTCAAGATACCTGAAGATTGGATATTGATGCGGGCGCCAAGGAAGAATGACTTGTACATGCTCGATATGAACAAGCCAGATACTTCGATGGGTCCGATTTGCTTACTATCAAAAGCTTCAGAGACGGAGTCCGTACTGTGGCACAGACGCATGGCTCACCTGCACCTGAGGAAGATGAATTACATTACGAAGCATGGACTGGTGCAGGGTGTGCCCATGAAAAGTTTTTAGTTCGAGGATAAGTGTCTACCTTGCATGAAGGGCAAACAACACAAGAAGACACACAAGTCCAAGAAGCAGAATTCCATAGCCTCAACATTCGATCTGTTGCACATGGACCTTTTCGGCCCAATCAACAAAAGGAGTATTGGAGGTAGTTGGTACTGCTTAGTTATCACCGACGATTACTCACGTTTTTCTTGGGTTTTCTTTTTAGGTACAAAGGACGAGACGGCTGCAAGGCTCATCGGGTTCTTGGACCAAGTGGAGAACTCATACGGAACTAGGGTTAAAAATATTCGTAGTGATAATGGAACTGAATTCAAAAACACTGTAATTGGTGTATATTGCCTATCAAAGGGCATAGTGCATCAATTCAGTGCACCATATGAACCTCAACAGAATGGGGTGGCCGAACGTAAAAATAGAACTTTGATTGAGGCTGCAAGGACTATGCTTTCGGATTCAAAGCTTCCTACCATGTTTTGGGGGGAGGCAGTGAATACCGCGTGCCACATTTTAAACCGAGTCCTTACAGTCAAATCATTGAACAAAACATGCTATGAAATTTTGAATAAACGGCCACCTAACTTAACTGGATTCGAACCGTTTGGAGTACCATGCACACTTTTAAGAACAAAACATCAACCGAAGTTTGGTGAAAAGGCTGACGAAGGATACTTCCTAGGTTATGTGCCAAACTCACCAAACAAACGGGTGTTTAACAAAACAACTGGTACTGTGGAGATTGTGTATAATATTGAAGTCTCAAGTTATACACATGAACCCCAAACTGGTCCGGAATGGATATTTGACTATGATAAGTTATTTGAGTCATTTAACATTCCTCTGGATGATAATGCAGGTACAATCGAGAAGGACTTGGCGACGTTGCATCTGAACGACGATGGCCAAATCTTTCCAAGGACCACGTTCGAATCTACTTCCGAGCCTACTGCGACTGTAGATGGGTCTCCAGAAGTTGCTGATCAAGAGACACCTACCACTGAGAATCAGACTCAAGCTTCAAGTTCCAACTCTGAGGAAAATGTCCGTGAGGAAGAAAATGTGGAAGCTGAGCCTGTTCCCCCTTTAGGTGAAATAGGATCCAACTTATGAGATAATCTAAGGGTTGATGAAATAGAGACCTCTAGGATTAATAAGAACCATCCAATAGATAGCATCATAGGAAATCCTAACGAGGGTGTGAGGACTCGGAGTAGTGTAAATAACAACACTGTGTTGTTGTCGATGATAAACGACTCCGAGGCATATCACACATGTCTATATTCATGTTTCATATCGCAAGTAGAGCCCAAAAATGTGCAAATGGCACTTAAGGACAACTCCTGGGTTGAAGCGATGCAGGAAGAACTTTCACAATTTAGGAAACTAGAAGTGTGGGAGTTAGTTCCGTTACCTCGAGGGGAGATTGCAATAGGAACCAAATGGGTTTTTAAGTGCAAGAGAGACGATCGGGGTATAGTCACGCGCAACAAGGCGAGATTAGTTGTAAAGGGTTTCAACCAAGAGGAGGGAATCGATTACAACGAAGTTTTTGCACCAGTAGCAAGGTTAGAAGCAATTAGGTTGTTTTTAGCGTTTGCCTCCTTCAAAGGCTTTAAAGTATATCAACTGGACGTTAAGAGTGCTTTCCTGTATGGGAAAGTGAAGGAGTTGGTGTATGTAGAACAACCGCCTGGATTTACAGATACAAAATATCCTGAGAGAGTATATCGCTTAGATAAGGCTCTTTACGGATTACATCAGGCACCTAGGGCATGGTATGAGACTCTATCCAACCATCTGTTAGAAAATGGCTTTGAGAGGGGTAGGATAGATAGTACTCTATTTGTGAAGAGAAAGGGAGATCACTTTATCTTGGTACAAGTGTACGTCGATGATATCATTTT
>JAANYP010000829.1:0-55107 GCA_020465985.1 Centrapalus pauciflorus | reverse complement strand
AGAAGGGTTCTTGGAGTCAAGTGTGTCCGTGGATCATAAAAGTAGTCTATGTCTAGAGTCACGTAAGATAATTCCTGAATGAAATAAAAAGGCCAAGGGATATTCCGATGTAGATGTTTACTAGGCGTAAAAATACAACATATCTGGCTAAAGTAGGGTAATGCATCACAACTTTACAAACAAATCAAGGAATCAAAAAGTCCTAAGTGTGAAAGTTTAAGTACTTACTGAAATTTAGTATCGACAATCGCTCAAAAAAAATATCTGATTGACAAACCTTACTATACGACGAAAAAAAAAAATACTCGATGCAAAAAATAGGGGTTGTTGTCCTAAGCTATTTAGCACTAGAGATTGTAAATTTTTTCCTTAAGTCTAGATTAAATTTTTGGTCAAAATTTTATTTTACTTTATTTTATTTTATTTTTACCTTAGTTTATTTTATTTTATTTTAGTTTAGTTTAATTTTTACTTAGGTAAATGGTCAAAAGTTACTGAGGGTGCATTCAAAGTTGAATAAATTAAACATTGCGTGAAATATCTGTTGCTTAGGGTAAAAGAGTTGGCATAGTTTATCTGGTTACACCATACCGTAGAAAAAAGTTGGAAAAGTTGAACTTATTTCAAAATTTTCGAAATTTTTCTAAGTGTTGGAGGTTTCGAATCTAAGACAGACTCGAATAAGGAGTACTTCGAATCTGTCAGTAGATTCGAATCTATGCTTAGACTCGAAGGTTGGTGGTATAAATAGGTTAACAGTGAAGTCATTTAATACTTACTGTTGTCGAATCTATACTCTCGAATCTATATTGGCGATTTCGAATCTGTTCTCGAGTCTACCGTTTCTCTCCTAAACGACATTTTGTCGACTTTGAAGACTGTGTGTTCGATTCTACAAACACTTCTAGGTATAATCAACCGGATTGTACAAGATTTGTGTAGTTTTATACACAATTTTAGGCTAAAACATCAAATATTGAAGTTTTATAGGTTGAAATAGGGTTTTTGCTAAATTTATAAGATTAGACCTATAAAAGATCAAATTAAAGACATAAATCAATGATTAGAACCTAGTTGAACTAATGTATGTGATTTACCAAGTTCAAAAAGGTTAAAATCTTGGGTTTTTGTTGAAAAATAAACCGTCGGGGCTTCGAGTCTATTCCAGGACCTTCGAATCTGTTCATGGGTTTCTCGAATCTGTCATTAGATTCGAGATGACCATGATATTCGAATCTGTCCATTAGACTCGAAAAGGGACTCTTCGAATCTGTCCATTACACTCGAATATGGACACTTCGAATCTGTTGCTTTCGAATCTGTACTTTATTTACTTTGTTTAATTTAAATTTTATTAAACTTGTGGAAATTTAATTGTGTTAGATTTTGTATTTAATCAAGTACAAAATTAAACAAATTTTGAATTTAAACAAGTTTATTGATTTTTAATGAGTCTAACAGTTTTATTTATTGTGCAGATATGGCAGTTCGCGCTTTTGTCCCGAAGCATAATATGGTCCTTAATCCAGTTAATGATATCCCTGAGGCGCAGGGTTTTCGTGAAGTTTTGGACTTCCTAGCTGAGTCTAGGATTAGCTATGCTTTATATCATAACATTCCCATTGTAATTTCATATGTGCGCCAATTTTACGATCATTTACAGGTGGACTGTACTGTCACCCCGACAGTTATCAGAACCAGAATCGCTGGCCAACCTCTAGTCTTCTCAGCAGATATGTTGCGCCAAGTGCTACAGTTGGGTTCACAGGAACAAGAAGACGGGCCTATAGACTTTCCATTGGGTATTAGGCAAGCCGCGTTTCTGAGAATGGGCTATAGTCTGGACGTTACGAAATCATCTTATATGAAAAGTGGATTGATAGGGCAGTGGCGATTTCTGGTCCACGTGTTCATGGTTTGTTTTGCGCCAAAGAAGGCTGGTTTTGATTACATCGTCTCAAAGATCCAATCAGGGGTGATTGCGATGGTGTATAATAGGCAGTTCAGCTTCTCACAGTTGTTTTTCTCGGAATTCATCCATCAGATTACTGCTCCTGAAAGAGAAAGATTCCTTCTGTATCCAAGATTTGTGATGATGTTGATAAGGCACTTCTTGCCAAATTTGCCACAATCAGATGACACTTTGAGCGTCAATGTTATGGATAAACGCATATTTGCTGATTGTTCCTCACATCGAGGAAGGTTAGCGGTTCCGGTGGTGCGTCCATTATTTGGATCAATTGTAGACAGGGAATTTCAAGCCCCAGGTGATGCCAACTGGGCAGGGGTAGTTGATATTCAACAACAGCAACAGCAACAGCAACTGCAACGCCAACAACAGCCGCGTGCTAGGCCGCGTGATCCACGACGCCAACAGCAACAACCTGCTAGTCAAATTCAGGCATCCAGGCCTTCAACAAGTGAACAACCACAGGCACAAGAAGCAGGGACTTCAGGTGCAGTCCACGAATCTGAGCAGATTGCTCAGACCTTGGAGGAAATATGGTCTTCTGGTCCTAATGCAAATGAAGATGTGGCAGCAGCATTAGTGGGTGAGCTGCTTAGTCCGCCTGGAGATGAAGATGATATATTTCGTGATGTTGAGGAATATGAGCCAGAGCAGGCTGCTAACGTTTTGTCATCATCTGCAACCGAATCAGAAGAGATGGAGGAGTTAGACGTTGAAGCTCCTGAGTCAGTATCAACTGAACCACCTGTTCAAATTGGAACTTATGGTTCGAGATTGATTATAAATGAAGGTGTTTCGAGGAGGCGCGTGAATTGGGAACAGGAGGAGTCTGATTTTGAAGAAGAGGAAGTTCCTCAACTAGTGACAAGGCAACGGGCCAAACGTCACAGGTTCATGCAAGGATCCTCTTCAGCTTCAGCAGAACAACCTGAAATTCCTCAACCTCAGGACCCTCAAACCACCATTCCACCATCACCACCTCATGATGAACCATACATCCCATCGCCGATCATTCCAACTCCAATTCAATCCATCCCATCAACCTCATCCTCATACGCCGACAATCAAAGGTTTCTGCAGCTAAAATCTCGAGTTGACTTCCAAAATATCCAGATCTTAGGCCTAACAAAGGCAATCGGTGAGATTCAGACTCATAATGCAAATCTTGATAAGGAGAATGCCGATCTAAAGAAGATTGTGGAAAAAGTTCAGGAAGAGAACTTAGAGCTAAAAACCTTTGTTTGTGATCAGTCTGCTGAGATAAGGTCGATGCGCTCCCTAATTGAGCAACTAATGAAAAATTTACAGGCTCAGGGGGAGACATCGTGCCGAGATCAGGAAGTGCAGAGAAGAGCTGATACTGAAGGCGATGATCCCGGTGCGAACAAAGAGATTGAGTCTGTAGATTTTATAGCAGCTCAAGTTACACAAGTTCAGGGGGAGCCTAGTACAGAAGGAGAAGTAGGAGGATCCGGGGGAGAAGCAGGTTCCTCAAGGGTTTTGGACAGTGACATGATAGATGCACTGAAAGACATAGAGGAAGAGCTTATGGATTTTGATGATGAAGAAGAAGAATTGGAGGAAGGTGAGTTTATTCCAGAGGAGGTCGTCGACTGGAAATCAGACGATGAAGTGTTGGATGATGAAGACAATCAAGTCAATGAGGTTATTGTCAATTCACAACCTATCACGGAGCTATATGAAGGACAAAATCATAATGTGATTGACATTGACTATATCAAGGTAGCCTCAGTCGAGGACAAAGAACTTGAAGAGGCCGAGAAGGAGCCATCTAGAACTGACTTGATAAATCTTTGGTTCAAGAAAGAGGAAAAGAAAGAGCGTTTGAAGATGAAGAAGAAAATGAGAGTTCCAGGTGCTGGAAACTTCTCAGGAGGCATTATAAGCTGGTTCTTTGACAAAGAACTGCAGCTATTTATCTTGAAAAGAAGAGATGGACTACAATACTTGAGGCGAACACTAAAAGCATTTAACTCATTGCCCAAGATTGAAGTAAAGGAGCTTGCTTGGAAAGAATTAATTAATATAGGTAATGACCAGTACGCTGAGGTTGTGGCAAGAATCATAAGGAAAGAAGGAAGATCTGGGAAGTTTGAGCGACTCAAGCCAAGGACCGGAAAGAGGGTCGAGGATCAGTCGAGAATAGATCCTCATACAGGTAGGCCATGGGCCAGGATGGAATACAAACCTGTGAGGTGTCTAAAGAAAGTCCCAATGAAACCAATGCCACAGAATGTTTTGAGCAACATGAAGTGGTGGTACCTAGAGATTGACACTGCTGAAGCTATCATGGAAGATCAAGACGAGCAGGTCATTTTGAAGGTATATGATCCACTGCATTTGATAAACCTATCAAAGGACGACCTGAAGAAGCTTCATGATCAGCCTATCTTCTTTACTGAACCATGGAGATCTGAAGCCAGGAAGTTCTAAAAGGTAGTTAAAGTTTGTATAGATGCTGGATTATATGCAGGTAGCAGTATATATAGCTCTAGTACTTAAAACTTGATGTAATGTAAATAATTAGAAGCTATCGTCAAGGGGGAGTCTGTTGGTACACCCTGTGTGACGATAGCAGTCTAATCGATCTGCATTATGGTTTAAGTAATATTCTGAGTACTAAGAAGTGTTTTGATATATATGTTTATATATGGTTGATATTTATTAGTGTTTGTATGTTTGAACTTGATGTAACGTATTACAAGAAGTTCAAACATAAAGCTCAAAGATAAAATCAGTCATAAGGTAATATCATAAGTTTCAAACACTTAGTTGTTTATGTAAAAGGCTAGATTCGAATTGCATAAGAGGATACATTCGAATCTGTGATAGATTCGAATGAGTCCTTAGATTCGAATATAGGATAGATTCGAGTCTGTCATGTTGGACAGACTCGAATGGGCCTTGGGCCAGATTCGAGTCTGACCCACATCAGATTCGAATCAGGGTCTATAATTAGGGATAGACTCGAATGATTAGATGACTTTTTGCAGAATTCGTGAGGAATTGAGCAAGAGGCGATCTCGAGTTTATCAGCTAGGTGAGTGCCGTTTCGGAGAGAATTAGTACGTAGGATCATTCGTGTGTCGTTCGTTCAGCGTCTAATAGTCTCCGTGTTTCCGTTGGTTGAGGTTTTGTCCGTCTGACCGTCAACGAGGATTCCGCACTCGTTAACGGATCCGCGTCTAGATAGATCTTGCAGTCGTAGACCTTACACATAATTTTGTAACTATTACGTCTGATATAGTAACAAAAATTTTACAACACCCATGAACAAAAAGATATTATTTTAATAATATGAGATTTATAGTTATTTTACTTGTATTTTGAAAAAAAAAAAAAACAAGATTGGAAGCGATTAAAATTTGTTAATGTCAAATTTTGATTTCATTTTTCAGATTCAATACCAAGAAAGGGTATTAAATCTGAAGAGTGGGATGCCAAGGAAATCCACTAAAGCAATAACACACTGTCAGAGCTTCCAAATAACCCCAAATCCCCAATTCTTGTAAATTTTTTCTTGCACTTTAATAAAGATTTGAGTGACATTCCCATCACATTCTTTGAAGACATGCCTGGCCTCCAAGTTATAGATTTCTCCAACATTAAATTGAGCTGCTGGATTCGATCCTCTGTTCCACACTATACCTCGAGACTTGTAAGTCTCGAGGTTCCTGGTTTATAAACACTAAAAGCAGCAGCACCCTAATCTATATATATTGACAGCAAATGGAGATTGAAGGGGGAATCAAAGGAGTAGAATATAATAATGAAGTGTCAGTCATGATTCACATTTAAGAACCGATTTCTATCCTTAAATCTAGGCCAAAAATATCAAATACACCCATATCCTTAAACGAAGATTAGTACATGAACATGTATGCACTAATTGGGGCCAGTACACAATATGTATGGTCACCTAATTTGACCCAAACCAAATACTCATTAAGTCAGAAAATTTAATCATCGCTGGCAAATATAGGTTATGTATTATAATGATGGATGTAGTCATTAAGAAAATTCAATCATCGCTGGCAAATACAGTATATATATAAAACTTGGGCTGAGTCTTAGATTGGTTGTGATAATAAAGCAGCAGCGATTATTCAACCTACATGTACGAAAATTAAGTGATTGTGTAGCATACTTATGTGTAATTGAGTTGCAAAACAGAATCAAAATCAGCGACAACAGCCCCTCATCAGCAAAATAAAACTAAGCATATACTTTCATCAAGTCCAAAATCAAACCCAACATTTGTGTCATGAAAGACCATTGGAGACCTTTCTTTACCTGATAAACTCTACTATCTATGAAGATTTGGGTAATGGAGTTTGTTGGCCTGCCAGCTAGCGAGCAAGTATGTGTGTAAGCTACCTGCAACATCTAAACATGTAAACTAATGCTACCTGCAACATCTAAATCTGATGAAACGTTTTAAGAACCTTACTTTCCGGTAGATGGAGAATACCTTAGAAAAGAAAGGCTGCAATTATAGCTGAAATCCCTTATCAAATAATATTCTACATCCATTAAAATAAATACCTTGTGCAGCCATTAAGATTCAAAAGCTTATCTCTTAACATTAAGCTTCAAAGATTCTAGCAAATATATAACCAAAAAGGAATCCCAATTTCACTTGATTTGAATTTGTTTCCTATGTGTTCAAATAAAAAATTCACAACTACAACCAAATGCAAATGTACGATAACTGACTATTAAAAAGAACAATATCTTGATCACATTTTCTCTCTAATTCAAGAATACAAATTGACAAAAAAAAGAGAAAAAAAATGCTCTTTGAATTATCAAGCTCCTGCTCGTAGTCAAGGGCAATGCAAGAAAATTTTTCTTCACTCATCCAAACACAGAGTGATTCACAGATAAAAATAAGGCAACAACTTATGAAGTTATAGCTTCGGTGGTTCCAGCTAACTGATGCAACAAACTCTGACACGAAGGCTAAACGATGATCACGAACGTGCATAGAACGATAAAATGATCGAAATTAAAACTGAAAATACTCGTTGAAAATAGGATTGTACATCTTAAAATTCAGACAAGAGCTTTAAAAAGTTGTACTATATGCAAAAAAAAAAAAAAAATTATTTTTAAGACTTTAACCTAAATGTATTATATACTAGTATAGATTTTTCTGTTTTGCACGTTATCAATAACATGTAACCCAAAAAATTGACTCACTTTCATATAAATGGGTTGAAATTGTCATCCCTAGTAAGTATTAACCAGGTAGCTTCAAGAAAAATGAACTACTGATATGCATATCAGCTGGCACATCAAGTTAATTTAATTCACAATTTCACTTTAATCTGTTATTAAATAATAAAATCATGGACACACTAATATGCTGTGAAGAAATCCTTACCATAGCAACGCAGTGACCGGAGGTTTGCAGAGTTGAGATGGCACCAGATTTTTGTTGTGGAGTCAAGGCTGCGTTGAACTGCCTCTTCCCTGTCTCTTGATAAGAGGATTGTTTTAAACGCCTTCTGCTGCAGCTATAAAGATAATAAATGCAACCATCTTGGCTAAAGAAAGAACACCAATTAAACATGATCAAAATTGCAATCGTTTGTGATGTATATCAGCAAAGCAGAAGCAACAAAAGAAATGAATATTTACATTACAAATAAAGGAACCGGAAAAGGCATCAAAATATCAAAAAATATTCTTCTTTTCATCAAAAGCAAAATTTTTCATTTTTTAGTTTTATAACTACATGTTGAATATATCATTTTGTTGGTTTCACCACATCTAATATGTCAGGATCTAAAACTGAATTACCAAGATTAACTGATTTGAATTTATCAGAGTATAAATCAATAATCTTGCTTTGAATCAAAGTTTAATCAAGAAGTTTGCGGAATAACACTTAATTATTTTAACAAAAACTTTCAGAATCAATAATGAATAAACTCACAAGAAGTAATCAAGACTGTTTGTATTGCTGAATTCAATGATTACAATCACCTCTAATCTGTTTGATTAGACGAAGAACACGGACTGTTCTTAGGGTTTTACAACCTTAGAGGCTTATGAAAACTCTATCAATAAAGCAATTACAGACTCAAAATATGCAGACACTCCTATACAATAGAAAGACCTATTCTATGTATTTATATTGCTTCTTGATATGTTTCCTTGACGAATAATGACTTCTCTGATAGTAGATATGCTGGAATCTTCATGAAGATATCTTTTCCTGAAAATCAGCACTTTCTGTTTATGAAACTGTTGAGCAGCTTGAATCACTTGACAGCATGAACTGAGCAGCTCGAGTTGATTTACTCTGGCAGCTTGAACTTTTACACTAGCAGCTCGAGTTTCTTCAACTAGCAGCATGAACTTTGTATTTACATATAAAATCTACTAACAGTCTGAGAAATCTAACTAACAGCTTGAACATACTTAAACTATTTCCCAACAATCTCCCCCTAACTTAAATTCTTTATACAAGACTTTAAGTTCTATACAAAAAAATGGAAATGAATAAGTAAACTGTTATTTGCAAACCAAAGCTTTCAAAAACTTATAACTTTGCAAGTGTCTTATCTATAGCCTTCAAAAATTCTCTCTTCATCTCGTCTTTATCACAAGATATCCTAACTGATTTTATTTGGAGCAGCATATCTTTTGAAAAATTATAAAACTCGAGATTGAAGAAAATACCAGACCCATCTGTGAATTTGATTCTGTAAGTCCTGGATTTGACAAAAATATGAACTTCCTTGATCTTTTTCCCTTTCTTCTCAGCATCTTCTATCTCTTTTCTTGCAAATTCAGGGTCAACAACTGAACTTAGATCTCTGATAAGTTGTCTCACTTGTGGTAGAGCAGATCTCACTTGTGAAACAGACCCTATATTGTACATCTTTATTAGCTCATCCCTGGTCACCTTCTGAACCATTTGCCAGAATGTATCAAACTCTTCTTCTGGTCCAGACTCTCTCCTTATTACAAACTTGACCCTTAAATCTCTTTCATCCAGTGACTTAGCAAACCAGTAGTTGATTTGAGGCTTTGTGAAATCATGTTGATCAATCAGCTTCTCTATCTCCATTGCCTTTTGCAGTTGCTGATCAAATAGCACCCTCTTAACAGATGAAGGGATAGAAACAGTAGCTTGATCAGTGGGAACAGATGCACTGGCAGCAGCTTCAGTTGGTACTGGATCTTTTGATGTTTGGACTTCTTGGGAAATTTTGGCTTTCTTTCTTTTGTCCATCTCCTTGTCATGAATCTCTTGTAGCCTTTCAATTGTCATGGACTGAGCCATTTTCTTTGGAATTCCAGCTGCAAATGCAAAATTTATCAAAAATCTTCTGTGCTCAGCTTTGGTGTGCCCTGTTGGCATCTTTCTCTTCTTTTCACCTTGTTTGCCCACAAACCCCTTTAGGTAATCACCTAATGTCTCATCATCATCTATTGGGGGCTGGGCTTGCTGATCTAATTCCTTGTCCATTTCTTCTGCCAATTTCTTGGCAACTTCAGCATCAAAGGCAATTTGGGCTTCTTTGGAGGAAAATTTATGCTTTGGAGATTCAATTAGTATGCCCTTGCCCTTGTCTTTTGCAGAAGAGGATGTTGCTTGGACTGTACTTGATGGAGCTTGAATTCTTTCCCTTAGAACAACTCCAGTTGCTTTTGGGGCAGCAGCCTGAGTTTCTAGGCTAACAGCTTGAGAAGCTGTTGGGACTGCTAGCCTAGAAGATGGGACTGTTGATGTTGGAGCTGCTTGGACTGATTTGGGAACCTCCTGATTCTCCCCCTTTTTGGAAGCATTGGCTTGGTCAGAAGGACCTACAACCTTTGCCCCTTGGGTTTGAATCATCTGCTCTAATTTCATAATTTTATTTCCACAGAGGGTGAACCCTTTGTGAAGATAATCCATTCGCTTATTCTGAGCCGCCTCTGCCTGCTTGAGTGCCAAAATTTGAGCCCCCTGTGCAGCAATGATGGACATTTGATATTCCAACATGGCTACAACAGGTTGTAGCTTGGGATCCGTCAAGAGCATTAGTTGCAGACTAGTCTCAAGATCAGAAAACACCTGAGGTGCTTGTGATCTATCACTGACATGAATACCAGAAGTAGAAACTTCTGGGCCCCTCTGTTCTTGGTTCTGGGGACTTCCAGCTTGTGTTTGCACACTGGCTGTTGCCATGGGTGTGGTCTTAGATATGTTGGCACTGGCCTGTGCTTCTTTTGCAGAAACATCAGTAGTGCCATCCACAGAATCCATATGAACCATCTCTGATGAGATGTTCACCTCCTGAGTGAGGATGGGAGTTTCCTCAATTGGTTCCCTTTGGATATTCTGTGCAGAAGTGTCCTCCTGCACAGGGATATATGGCTCTTGTCGATGGGAGGAGGAGGAAGGAGCTCCTGGTCCCCTTTTCCTTTTGTATAGAGATTTGAGTGGGCGAGTTGGCTGTTCAAAAGGATCAGATGGAATATTTGTATCATGAGGAGTGGGTTGGGGTCCTGGGGGTGAAGCAGGAATGTTGGGCTGTGGGTTGGCTTTAACAGCCTTTTAATTGAAGACAGTGAGTGCCTATGGGAAACATGTATCGGTTTATGTAAATGTGGAGTTGTGCAGGTGTGTGCAATAATTTTTGCCAAAAATCTAGGATACATGAGAAATTTCCCATTCTTTAGGGAATGATGCCTTAACATCCCCTGAAAA
Source organism: Centrapalus pauciflorus (assembly GCA_020465985.1). Taxonomy (NCBI): domain Eukaryota; kingdom Viridiplantae; phylum Streptophyta; class Magnoliopsida; order Asterales; family Asteraceae; genus Centrapalus; species Centrapalus pauciflorus. The sequence continues at coordinate 44,410 of JAANYP010000829.1, read as the reverse complement.
ATCATGTTAGAAAAATTGAACTGTTGGCCAGTAGAAAAGCACACTAAGGCAGTGGCAATATTTGAAGAAAACTCAGACCAACCAGTTCTTTTGGGGCTTAAACATTGCTGAATAACATGCACAAGGTATTTCCATTTAGGAGAAAAATGTGCCTTAAGAAAAGTAAAAGAATCAGCAGGACCCCTATAACCAATATTTTGAAGACCAAAATGTAAAGCTTGAAGGGATAGGTCGGTTATACCTGAGGCATCTTGAAGATGCAAGTGACGTCTGATGGATTCCTCAGTGATATTGATGACAGTTCCATCAATCTTGGATATGAGGGTAGGCACTCCATTGATGGTTTGAACAGATGCATGATTCCAAAACTGTTCAATATGGGAGATGTATATAGTAGGGTTAATGGATAGGGCATAATGGATATGGGAGTGCCTGAGGAAATCCATCATTGCATGAAACGGTTGAAGTTCAGAGTGTTTTAGGGTGTATGGGAGGCAGTTGTGTTCTTTTACAAACTCCATTGATGAAGAAACGATGGTTTAGGGTTTGAAAGAAGAATGTGTGATTCGTTCAGAGAGAAAGCAAGAGGCCGTGGAAGAAGAATATGTAACTGGTAGTTACAACTGAACGAAATCGGGACCTTTAAAGGTTTCGAAAAGGTTGGGTCCCGCGCGCACATTTGAGAAATTACCCAAATACTCTGCACACTTTGACAGATCAAGTGAAAACAACTAACAGCATGAGAAAATGAACTAGCAGCTTGAGAAAATACTCAAGCTGTTAGTTAAAAATTATGCAACTTTTCAATGAAACAGTATCTCCCCCTTAAATAAGCATACTGAGTAGATAATAATGAAAATCAATTAATCCATGTTTACCATACCAATATTTGATACTAGGAAAGTGAACCTTCCTACATCAAAAGGTTTTGTAAATAGATCAGCTAACTGATCATCTGTATGTATTTTGGTAACTTGGATTAACTTCTTTTCATTACAATCTCTGATAAAAGTGAAATCTGATTTCTATATGCTTGGTTTTTGGGAATTTCACTGGGTTTTGCACAATGCTGATTGTACTTGAGTTGTCAATATAAATAGGAGTGGATAAGAAATTCATACCATAGTCTCTTAGTTGATTTTGAATCCACATTACCTGGGAGCAGCAGCTTGCAGCTGCTACATATTCTGCTTCAGTGGATGATGTGGACACAGTTGTTTGCTTTTTGCATTGCCAAGAGACCAATCTTGCTCCTAAGTATTGACATCCACCAGTTGTGGATTTCCTGTCAATGTTGCATCCACCATAGTCACTGTCAGAATAAGCAGTTAGTACAAGGGGAGAGTCTTTAGGATACGCCTTTAAGGTATCTAAAGATTCTCTTCACAACAACCAAGTGAGAGTCCTTTGGAGAGCATTGAAACCTAGCACACACACAGACAGCAAACATGATATCAGGTCTGGATGATGTTAGATACATAAGAGATCCTATAAGAGATCTGTATAAATGAATATCCACATCTATGCCATCTTTGTCTGTATGAAGTTGTTTATGAGGATCCATTGGAGTGCTTGCAACCTTTGTGTCTTGATAGCCAAACTTTTCCAGTATGTCTTTGACATACTTTGATTGACTTATGAATAGACCAGTAGGCTTCTGTTTAACCTGCAGCCCTAGAAAGAATGTGAGTTCTCCCATTGAACTCATTTGAAACTTTTTGTGCATTAGGGTCTCAAATTCTTTGCACAAACAATCATTTGTTGAGCCAAAGATGATGTCATCAACATATATTTGGACAAGTAGAATCTCAGCTTTGATGGACTTAGTGAAAAGTGTTTTGTCCAGAGTGCCTCTCTTGAATCCATTCTGTAGAAGATATGATGACAGAGTGTCATACCATGCTCTGGGGGCTTGATGGAGACCATAGAGAGCCTTGTCTAGCTTCTACACCCTGTCTAGATACTTGTAGTCTTCAAAACCAGGAGGTTGACACACATATACCTCCTCTTCAATTGTCCCATACAGAAAAGCGGACTTAACATCCATTTGATACACTTTAAATCCTTTGAAGCTTGCATATGCTAGAAATAGTCTGATGGCTTCAATTCTTGCTACTGGAGCAAATACATCATCATAATCTATGCCTTCTTCTTGAGTGTACCCTTGTGCTACTAGTCTTGCTTTGTTCTTGATGACTATCCCTCTCTCATCTTTCTTGTTTCTGAACACCCATCTTGTACCTATTGCTCTCTTACCTTTAGGAAGATCCACCAGAGTCCATACATTCTGAATTTTGAACTGTAGAAGCTCTTCTTGCATAGCTTCAATCCAGGATGAATCTTTTAGTGCTTCTGATGCCTTTTTAGGTTCTAGTTGAGACATGAAACATGCATTCTCAAAGGCAGCTAGGCTGAATTCAGGAACTGTTTGTTCAGCAGCAGCAGTCCCATTTTGAACCATTTTCCTTGTTTGTACAGGAGTGCTTGGATCACCAAGAATTTGATTGAGAGGATGATACTTGTGAACCCTTAGCGTAGGCTCTCTCTCAGTCTGAAAAGAGGATCCAAGATTTGTATCATCTCCATCTGGACCAGTAAAAGGATCATCTTCAGGAACAGCTTGACTTGAATCTGGGACTGTGTCCCTTTGTGTTGGAGCTGTTCTCTCAGAACTTGGGAGTGGCACTTCAGTATCTGGATTTGTATCATGTGGAGCATTCAGGACCCCTGGAGGATCACAAGACAGAAGTGGTAGAGTGGTGAAATCATCCCAACTTGGTGAATCTGCAGCAGTCTGAAACTTTGTGCCAACAGCTTGAGAAGTTGTATTGGCAGCATGAGAAATTGTGTTAGCAGCTTCAACCCTGTATGCATCAGCTTCTGCAGTATACTCAACAAAGCTCAGAGAATTTGTTAGTGAATCTAAATCAAACAACCAATCAGGACCAGTGCCTTTGATATTAGCAGTATTTTCATTAAATTCAACATTGGCACTTTCTACAATGGTTTTAGACACACTGTTATATACTCTATAGGCTTTGCTTTGAATTGAGTATCCTACAAAGAATCCTTCTTCAGCTTTACTTTCAAACTTCCCTAAGTGAGTCTTAGTGTGAAGGATAGTACATGGGCATCCAAAAGGCTTGAAGAAAGCTATTAGGGGACTTCTGTTATGGAATAACTCATAGGGAGTTTTCCCTTGTGATTGAACAACCTGAACCCTATTTAGAACATAACAGGCTGTATTAACAACTTCTGCCCAGAAAGTCATTGGCAGATTTGAATCAGCTAACATTGTTCTAGCAGCCTCAATTAATGTTCTGTTCTTTCTTTCAGCTACACCATTTTGCTGTGGTGTTCTTGGTGCACTATATTGTCTAGCAATACCTTTGGACTCACAGAAACTGTTTAGAATGTGATTTTTGAATTCAGTTCCATTGTCTGATCTTATCACCTTAACTTTGGAGTTGGATTGGTTTTCTATCTTAAGAATAAAAGACTTAACTAGCTCAGCAGTCTCATCTTTGGACCTAAGAAAATAAACCCAAGTAAATCTGGTGAAATCATCAACAATAACTAAACAGTAAGCCCTTTTATTCAAACTCAAAACAGATGTTGGACCAAATAGATCCATATGTAGCAACTGAAGAACAGATGAGATTGAATTTACTTCTTTGGCCTTATGAGAAGTTTTGTGTTGCTTACCTTTAAGGCATGCTACACAATGATCATCAGAAATGAACTCCTTTTGTGGTAAGCCTCTTACCAGATTCTTTCTAACTAAAACATTCATGGACTTGAAGTTCATGTGACACATCCTTCTATGCCAAAGAGCAGACTCATTTGATGATGCTTTGGATATCAAACAGCTTAAAGTATTTGATTTAGACAAAAGATCTGTGTCCAGACAGTAGACATTGTCCTTTCTTGGTGTTCTTAGTAAAACAAGATTTTCAGGAACTTTGAAATCTTTTGAAAGAACAATGCACTCAGAATCTGTGAACAGAACAATATTTTGTTTGTCACAGATTTGAGAGACACTTAATAAATTGTACTTAAGCTGTTCAACATACAAAACATCATGGAATGTCATGTTGCCTGCATTAACAGTACCTTTACCTGTAACCTTACCTCCTTTTGAGTTGCCTCCAAAAGCAACAAAACCTCCATCAAAACCTTTGAAATTTGACAAGCATGCAGAATTGCCTGTCATGTGCCTAGAGCATCCACTGTCCAAATGCCATCTTGTTTTATGAGAAGACCTGTGGTTGCCCTGCACAAATAACAGCTTAGTCAGTAGTGGAGTAAACCCAAACCAAATTGGTTTTGGGTTGGCCTTGTACATTGACATAACTAAATACTGTTTTTGACTTCTTATATTTAGTGAGATCTACTGATGGAGTCTTTGGAGAGTATTTGGTGATTATATGAGGTATCCAACTATTTTGATCATCTTTTCTTCTAACAGTCTCAGATGATTCATTAGCAGTTCCAGATTCATGCTCAGCAGCTTGAGCTGTGTTTGTAGTGCTAACAGTTTCAGTTTTTGCACTAACAGCTTCAGATTTTGACTTAGCAGTCTGATCTTTTGCATTAGCAGTTTGAGCTGAAGATTTGTCCTTGACACACCATATTTGTTTAAAACTTGATTCAGGCTTTGCCAAAACTTGTTTTAGATGTGTGGACTGTTTTTTATTAACTTTTGAAAACCTGTGATCAACTGTTTTCTTTGGAACTGATGTGGAAGGTTTTACCTTTGAGTGCTTTGCCTGACTAGGATTTGATTTTGTGTGTTTCACAGTCTGTTTTGCAACAGCTGGTTTATAAAAACAATCCTTGGCTAAGTGATTGTTCCTTCCACAGTGAAAACACCTTTTGACAGTTTGAATTGGAGAACCAGACTTTTCTGTCAATTTCTGGTTCTTGTTTCTCTGATTTCCTCTTACCTGCTGTTGTTTAGGAAACTTTTGAACACCATACTTTTGGCATGTGCATACAGAAACAGTTTTACCTCTTTTATTTCCTTTTGATGAAGATGCAGTGTTACAGTTAGAATGTACAGAATCTTGTGGAGTAGCATTGCAGACACTCATCTTCTCTTTTCCTTTCTTACTGGGAGCTTGAACCTCTATGGGTGCACTCATTGTGTCACAGTCTTTATTGTGAATCTTATCTTCCTTTGATTCAAGACTGTTATCAAGGATAGGATCTACAATAGTCATAGACTCATCTAGTGGTTCATTGACAAGTCTATCAGCAACCTCACTCATTGGATGAATGTGCTTGTTGTTGTATGGAGGTGGAGTAGCTCTGTATCCTATTCCTTCTTTGGGATTAAGCTGAGATTTTACTCTATCTTTAAATTGGACTTCCATTAGGTGTTCCAGCTTTTGATTTGCTAACTTAAAGTTTCCTAGATCTATGTTAACAGATTCTAGTTTCTTATTAGCCTCTAACACCTTTTGTTCAGTCTCTTCTACCTTTTTATTCAGAGATTCTATTTTCTTGTTTAGCTCCTTTTTTTCCCACTCATGATAGGTTCTATCATACCCCATTTGAATCTCATTATCCTTATAATCATTGATCTGTTTTTCCAGATCTTCTATGGCTTGCATGTATTCATATCTCCTTTCTTCCATCTTAGCTAGAGTTTTGCACATGCTCTCATTATGATCTCTGTACTTTTTAACCATATTTTTGCATGATTGAGAGCAGAGTTTAGCATTTACCTCAGAGGGCAGTTCAGTGGAGGAGACATTTGATGTTTCTGCCATTAGAGCTTGATTTTGAAATTCTTCCTCTGTCTGATCACTCCAGTCAAACACATTGTCTTCTTGAGAGACAAGTGCTGTTGATAATGATGTTTGAATGGGCTGTGAAGTCCTTGATGGCTGTTGACCTTAAGATCTACATTCTCTGGCAAAGTGACCAAGCTTATGACATTTATAGCATTCAACTTTTGATTTATCAAAAGCTGGTTTGCCTTCTGTTCTGGCTTGAAAGTTGGTCCTCCCAGTTTTTTTAAGAAATCTTTTGGCCCTCATGGTCAGCATTGCATGTTGCCACTTTAAATCCATCTCTTCAAGATCATCTGGATGAATTTGCTCCAAGTCTTCAACGTTTAGAGCAAATAATCCATCATTGGCAACAAAAGCCTCATAGTGAGTTTCAGCCGAGTTGCCATCACCACCTGAAAAAGAATCACAGTTATTAGATTTTTCAGAAGACAGAAGAGCAGTATTGTGATTATAAGAAAAGGATTTCTTTTTAGCATCAATCTCAGTCTCAAACACTCTTAGACTGTTATACAGATCATCCAATTCTATCTCATCAAGAGTGTCTTTTGTTCTCCATTGTGCAGCATAGACTGTCCATTCTTCTCCAAGAGATCTGAGAAACTTTCTGTTGACTTCATCTTGATCCAGGTTGACCTTTGCACTTTCCAGTTCACTTATCAGTTTGTTGAACCTGTCAAAAATTTGAGTAAGGTTTTCATTCTTGCCACCAGAAAAGTTCTCATACTGCTGTTTCAGGAGATCCTTTTGATTTCTCTTGGTACTGGCATTACCAGCAAACCTCTTCTCTAAGGCATTCCAAAGAGAATGAGCAGTATAAAACTTTTTGAACTGATGTTGATAAGCATTAGGAATGGCTATTTGTAAAAGTGTAAGTGCTTTCACTTCATTCATTCTAGCTTTCCTTTCTTGTTCATTTTTTGGAGGAGTTTTGACTGGTTTTCCCTCATCATCAAGTTCTGGATCAACTATAGGAGGAAATTCAACAGCTTCCCATATGGCATAATCAATGAATTGAATATGTTGTTGAATTCTGAGTTTCCACATCTCAAACTCAGTGGGCTTGAGCATAGGCACTTTGAGTCCTTGCCCAGATCCACTGCTGCTATTTTCAAATTCCATTGCAAAAAACTTGAAAATTTAAAAGAAAGTTTTCGACTTTGAAAAACAAAGAACGACCTGTGGCTCTGATACCACTTGTCAGGATCTAAAACTGAATTACCAAGATTAACTGATTTGAATTTATCAGAGTATAAATCAATAATCTTGCTTTGAATCAAAGTTTAATCAAGAAGTTTGCGGAATAACACTTAATTATTTTAACAAAAACTTTCAGAATCAATAATGAATAAACTCACAAGAAGTAATCAAGACTGTTTGTATTGCTGAATTCAATGATTACAATCACCTCTAATCTGTTTGATTAGACGAAGAACACAGACTGTTCTTAGGGTTTTACAACCTTAGAGGCTTATGAAAACTCTATCAATAAAGCAATTACAGACTCAAAATATGCAGACACTCCTATACAATAGAAAGACCTATTCTATGTATTTATATTGCTTCTTGATATGTTTCCTTGACGAATAATGACTTCTCTGATAGTAGATATGCTGGAATCTTCATGAAGATATCTTTTCCTGAAAATCAGCACTTTCTGTTTATGAAACTGTTGAGCAGCTTGAATCACTTGACAGCATGAACTGAGCAGCTCGAGTTGATTTACTCTGGCAGCTTGAACTTTTACACTAGCAGCTCGAGTTTCTTCAACTAGCAGCATGAACTTTGTATTTACATATAAAATCTACTAACAGTCTGAGAAATCTAACTAACAGCTTGAACATACTTAAACTATTTCCCAACATAATCCCCACCAACGAGCCAGCTCTAAAATTTGATTGGGATATCGTCAGAAAACTACCAGAATCTCATAAAACATAGATTTGAACAAAAAAACAAGCAAAATCTCACCAATTACTCCGGTTTATCATGCACCAAAATGAAAACACAAAACAATTGAAAGTAGAATTAAAAATTAAATACTAATAGGAGACTAATAAATCGACAAATTTCAACCTGAGGCTATCTGTACATATTGTCCTATTTATACAATATTCAGTAACGATTCACTATTCAAAAATCTAATAAAAGCAAGAAAGGTGGACGAACCATCATAATGAAATATCAATAAGTGTTCCAACCTTCATCTGCAACTACAAAAACCCAAAATGGTCAAATTTTCATTATAACATTAAGAAATATCAATCATACAAGGTCATAGTATCAACTGTATTGTATACTAAATCAAGACGATAAGGTTGACTGAAATTGAGCTTTGAGTTCAAGACAAATACTATAGAGGTAGATATATAGAAAATTGAGTTTAGCCATGGAAAATAATGTTTTATGTTTGTAAATATATTCCAGCCTTTTTGAACTGGAGCTTTGTTTGCAGGAAATTAAAACTAATTTCAGAATGAACACCCCAAAACTAATTCTCTAGGTCCACATATCACACACTAACACTTATTTTTGTTGTTATTGATGTAAATATGTGACACAATTGAAATGCATATACTTATACATTCTCACACACATATATTTATACACAAACATGTTGCTATATTTTATAACTAAGAATACATACACACACTCAATGAATTGTTGTTTTATGCGTATGAATCTCACACACACACACACACACATATATATATATATACATATATATATATATATATATATATATATATATATATATATATATATATATATATATATATATATATATATACATATATACTATTTTATTGAAAGTATATTTGTGTCTTACAAGAAATGAATTAACAACCAAGTACCTGTTAGGAACTGGCATACATTTTCCTTCTAGGAATTGGCATACGTATACTTATTATAGCACTTACGTGTCCAACAAAGTTGAGGAAGAACCGATTAAACCGGAAATGATGAAGGACAGAGGTAAGTGTCTTCGTAGACTTTTTCGGTTTTCTTTTGGGGGTTTCTTCATTCTTCTTTGGAGCTGAGTTGACATTGTTTGTTTCTGCTAGTGGTTTCTTTATTCATGTTCAAACAACATTGAAAACACCATGTTTAGGGGCATAAAAGCCTCACTGATTCAGTTTTTCAAATATAAAGTTTAGAACATACCTTTACATTCTTATCACCAGTTGCTTGAGCAGTAGCCGTTAATTGAGCATAAATAAATATGCCACCGTAAATCATGAAACCAATAATTTGCAGCAAACTTCAAGAGTGGGTTGTTGAAGAAAAAACTGCATTAGCCATATGCTTTCTAGTCCAAATAAATCAAGAAAAGCGAGTACTAAAATTCCAAGAGAATTATAGACCAACGAAGATGATAAAGATTTAATGACATTGATGCAAATCAAAGATTTTATCCCAAAATTGATCCATAATTAATAATAATAATAAAGATTAGAACACAAAATTCAAGCAAAAACAAAGACCTACTTCAAAACTCACACAAATACCTAGGGTTTTAAATTTTCATCAAAAGAATCCCATGCCATGAGAGTGAGAGAGTAAGATGGAGAGAAAGCACCGAGAATGAGATCGAGATCTTACCGGCTTCATGACAGATGATGACAGATCAACAACCGATGCAATAATGGAGTCAACCGAAGACGAGAGTGGGTACTTGGTCGATGGTCGCGGAATGCTTGTTTGTTGGCCATTTCATTGACATAATTCAAAATGGAGTGGGAGCCGCTGGGAAATAAATACCAGAGACATAAGATTGCAGATGAAAGAGTGGGAGAGAAGGTTCACTTGCTTCTTAAAAAGTTGGTTTGCAGATGAAGCGTTGGGGATTGGGGAGAAGGGTTTCCCAATTTGTTGATTCCCAAAAATTAAAGGTTGTCTGCTTTTTGAAAAGTCAGAGAAATCCTTTCGATTTCCACAACTTTTCAAAATTCAAAAGTTGCATTGCTGGTTTGTACCATTTGTGCAACATTATCTTGTACATAATGCTTTAAGCACTTGTAAGTCTTAAAATTCAAGAATTTGCTTTGTTAAGTTGTACCTTATGCATTATAAAGAGTAAAAACCTAAATGCTTTATTTATTAGTGTGTGTGTGTGTGTGTGTGTGTGTGTGTATATATATATATATATATATATATATATATATATATATATATATATATATATATATATATATATATATATATATATATATATATATATATGGGTTCCACAGCGTACCAAGCCAAAGCCCGCGTACCCGACGTACCCCTCATTATGCAATGGTATTTTCATAATAACAACGATTATTCACAACACTTATAAAATGATCATTCGCAACACTTATAAAATGATCATTCACAACACTTAATTGATCATTCACAACACTTAATTGATCATTTACAACACTTATTTGATCAATCATAACACTTATTTGATCATTCACAAGAATTATTTGCTATTTAAAATTCATCTACACTTATTTGATCTCATTCACAACACTTATTTGACTATTTACACTTCTTCTACATTTATTTGATCATTCACACACTTATTTGATCATTCACAAGAATTATTTGACCATTCAAAGTATTTATATGATCATTCACATGAACTATTTGATCATTCATAGTATTTATTTGATCAGTCACAACACTTAAAAAATGATCATTCATAACACTTATTTGATTTATTAAGTGTTGAGAATGATCATTTCATAAGTATTGTGAATGATCATTTTATAATTCTTGTGAATGATCATTTTATAATTGTTTTGAATGATTAAATAAGGATTGTGAATGATCATATAACATCAGGGCGAATGGTCAAATTATCAATATACTACGATAAATTGTCAAACTACTGGTCAAATAATAGTTGAATTAGTCTGATAAATGATCAAATAAGTAATGTGAATGGTCAAATAATTCTTGTGAATGACCAAATATGTGTTGTGAATGATCAAATAAACGATGAAGAATTGTAAATAGTCAAATAATTTTTGTAAATGATCAAAAATGTGTTGTGAATGATCAAATAAGTGTTGAAGATTTGTGAATGCTCAAATAATTCTTGTGAATGATCAAACAAGTGTTGTGAATGATCAATTAAGTGTTGTGAATGATCATTTTATAAGTGTTGTGAATGGTTTTTTTATAAGTGTTATGAATGCTAGCTGTTATTACGAAAATACCCTTGCAGCTCAAAAAAAGAGGCGCGTCTGATTTCTTCCACCTTTGATCACAACCCTAATTTTTTAAGTCTTGTAGCTTTGAAAGGGTACCATTGGTACATTCAATTCTCAAGGGTACTTTTTTGAACCCATATATATATATATATATATATATATATATATATATATATATATATATATATATATATATATATATATATGTTCAAGTAAGTACCATTAGTTTTGCAGAGTACTAGAGGTATCTCGCTTAAAACCATTATTTTGAAATGTTTTTTTTCAAAATCATGTTTAAATTAATTGTACAAGACTACTTGTAAAAAATCACACATAAACACACAGTAGAACTATGTGAAACGTGCTTGTTCATATGAACTATGTTGTGAATGTATGTTCATACTAAGCATGTTCACATAAATTATTTTACGTTCACATGACTTTTAAGATGCTAGAATATATGAATGTATGTAAGTTTTACAAATAGCCTTATATTATTTGTATCTAAATGAATATGAAAAAACCAATTCGTAGCATGTTCACATCCGAAACTCGTGTGTAGTACTCACAGTACTCGCATATTTTAGGTACTCACACGAACCATATTTTATTTACATATATATATACATATATATATATATATATATATATATATATATATATATATATATATATATATATATATATATATATATGTATATATGTATGTGTGTGTGTATGTATATGTATATGGCAAATTACCAAAAATAGTAACAACTTTGATCATTTTTATCATTAATAGTATGTAACACCCCGACTCCCGAGTAGGTGCGTGTAATTATCCTATTGACTATTGTGTTGGTCCAATTACGTCTCGTTTAGTGGATTATACGTGTCGAGACCGATGTTACATGGCTTCGGGATATAATTTTAGTGGAATAATAATTATTATGGATTCACGGGATTAAATAACATTTATGATATTTATTGTGAAATATTGATAATGGGACCGGGTATCGGTGTCGAATTGAACCCGTGTTAAAGACTGATACGTATATACGTTTACTTCCTTGCTTTACTTTCTTTGTGACAAGTGATTGAGGGTGTTGTGTGTGTGTTGGTGAGAGTATACAGAAAGAAAAGAAGTTGAATTCACGTGGGTTGTGGCTGTGATTTTGCTGGTTGATAATCTTCATCCTCCTCTTGAGTTCTCCAATTTTTGGAGGTAAGAAATCTGCGAATTGATTCTGTTTTATTATGTTAATTACTATGAAACATGGGAAAAAGTTGGATTGATGTACCAGAAGTGTTTTAGTATGGACTATACGAGTTTACACTGCTGAAATCGAATTGGGGATGTGAAATTCCCCCTGGATAGAAGCTAAGAAAAGAGCAGGGGACCTGAAACTCACTGCAATCGCGGTCGCGATGGGTTGAGCGTGACCGCGATGAGTACCGTGGGGTCGAGTGTAGTATAAAGTTCATGTGCACGGTCCGCGTTTTGAGTGTGCCCCGCGATAGGGGCAGCACGACCGCGATGCGAAGAGCGACCGCGCTAGGTCGACTGCAGCCGCAATCAGCCTATTTAGGCTAGATTGGGTTTTCAAGTCGTGGGGGCCTATTTGGGGTCACTTTTTGGGGTCAATCAGTTATGTTATTGATTATGGGATATAAGCGGCTTGTCTGTTAAATTGGGATTAGTCTGGGAAGATTCATTGTGCATACAGGGATTGATAGAGATCGAGTTGAGACTTAGTTGAGTCAGCAGGTTTAGTGATAGTTGGCTGAGTGATCCAGGTGAGTACACGAGTTATTTTGAAACACATGTTGCCTCTTTTGAGTCTTTCAATGTTAATACTTCATATCTGCATGATAATATTGTAGGCACTGCGAGCTGCCCCTCAGGTATGATCTTACTTTTCTTTATTATATGATACATGTGAATGTATAGTGAGTTGTGTATGAGATCCATTATAGAGATGATCCCGATGGGTTATCACGGGAGCTGAGTAGCTTTGTTTAACCCTGTGTAGGGTTCCCATATATATATATATATATGTATATATATATATATATATATATATATATATATATATATATATCTGTGTGTGTGTGTGTGTGTTTGTGTGTGTGTGGTTGTGTTTATTATGAGGACGCTCCTGAGCCTATTTATGCCTGCTAGCCTCCACGGGCGTGGCTTGGCTGCAGGGGGAGGAGGGGTTTCCCCAATTGAGATGGGTATCTCATTGTGTTATTGGATCTCAAATGCCTATGGGAAGTGATTAGTGTGCCTCTGGGTAGAGGTTGTGTGACATGAGTTATGCCACCTGTATATTGTAAATGACATGGCATTTAATCGGGTTTGGAAGGTGTTACATGTATGGTATCAGAGCCAGGTTTCAAATGTTAAGTATCATTAGTGAATGCTTGAGCTTAAACCGTGTTCAGATCCTTGGGAAATATTCCGGTGACGGTTATTAGGGGATCTAACAATACTAGCTAATTGTATGACGCTAGGTGATATGTGTGTGATTACATGTGATTTTTTGAACCTGTGCAGGTTAGTATGGATTCAGAGGGTAACGGTTCCGGGGCAGAGAGACCAGCGGGCAATGAGTACGTCCGCAAGTCAGATCTATTAGACCTTTTGACACAGTTCTTTGTTGCCCAGGGCACGTGCCAAGGTATAGGACAGGGTACCGAGGACGGTTCTGGTGTGGGTATTCCAGTTACTAGGGCAGGCACTGGTGCAGGTGCGTCTTTATCCACATCATAGTGAGGGGGCTCGCTTAAGGACTTTATGATAGGGTCGCCTCTAGAGTTTAGAGGTGGAGGCGAGCCAGGGTTGGCTTTAGCCTGGGAGCATGAGGTTGAGTCTACTTTTCGGGTTGCACACGTGGATCCAAAAGATATGGTAGGGTATGCCACTTATTTACTTAAGGGTGGGGCTTCACAGTGGTGGAATTCCAAAGAGTAATCTATGTCTGCTTCGTGTGCGTACGCGATGACTTGGAACCGGTTAAGGCGGTGTTCGAGATACAGTATGCACCGCGAGATGAGCAGAGAGAGATAGAGCGCCGATTCCTCCATCTACAGTAGAGGGACATGTCTTTATAGCAGTATGTGGACCGGTTAAATGAGTATTCGCTGTTTGCGCCTCAGCATGTGGATACTAAGCGGCGGAAGGCCGATGCCTTTGTTAACGGTCTGAGATCAGATATACGAGAGTTCGTGGGGCTACACGATACCACCACTTTTTCCGGAGCTTTAGAGTTTGCTCGGATGTGAGAGAGAGAGAGAGAGAGAGAGATAGAGAAGCAGCGGGAGCATCCGCCTACACAGAGACAGCGTACGAGGACATATAAGAAGTCCTCCAGCTATTGGCGTTATGCCAGAGATAGATCATTTGAGCAGAGCCGCTACCAGGGGCAGAGTTCTGGTACGTGCCGAGATAGAGACAGTGATAGAGATAGAGACAGAGGCAGGGATACGAAATCGAGGGGACCGGGCTAGAGATACGGGTCCCAGAGCCAGAGCCAAAGAGATAGCAGAGCCGCTAGCCAGAGCAGTGTGGGACAGGGGTCCCGAGCAGCAGGGAGCAGAGTTGAGAGTTCATTTGGGGAGAGAGATTGTCAGAGGTGTAATCGTCGACACGTTGGGCAATGTGCGATAGTCCAGTTTCGATGCTTCAGATATGGCCAGTTTGGCCATACGGTGACTACCTGTACTTCCAGTGAGGCACTATGCTTCCGATGTGGGAAGCCGGGCCACCTGATGAGGGATTGTCAGGGCTGCACCAGCAGTTCCAAGGGTGACTGCGAGCGGTGTTCAAGTAGATCCGTCTTCATCCACCACCCGTAGAGATGCGGTGCCGAGAGCCAGAGGCAGGTCACAGCCGAGGAGGCCAGAGACGCTCCAGACGTTGTATCGGGTACATATATTCTGAACGGCTTGCTTGCGTGAGTCTTATTTGATTCTAGGGCAGGTCGATCATATGAGTCTGTGACTCTCTGTACTAACTTTACTGATGTCCCTACTATGTTATCTGTGCCGTTGATTGTTGAGAGGGTAGACGGGAGTACTGCACTAGTGAGTCGTGTCTATCGAGAGTGTGTACTCGAGATTGACACTCGCCGAATCCTGATTGACTTACTGCCTATTGAGATTAACAGTTCTGATGTGATCGTGGGTATGGGTTGGATGACAGCCCGATAGGCAGATATTTTATGTGCCAAGAAGATGATCAGGATACCGATTTTAGACACTGAGAGTGTGACAGTGTACGGGGAGAGATAAAAGGACGAGATAGAGATTATCTCGATGATCAGAGCTCAGAGAAACGTGTCTAAAGGTTGTGAAACCTTTCTAGCGTATGTGATTGATGCTCATAATGAGAAGAAGAATGTAGAGGATGTACCTTGTTAGTCCCAAAGATTCAAGCATAAACAATAATAACGAACAAGATGAAACAACTATATAGATAGCCAATGCGGGAATGATTTGGAAGAGCCAAAACCAAAAATAGTGGTATTTGCTAGCAACAACATAATGGAGGAATTTGTCCATTTTTCGGGGTCTCAAAGGAGCATGGAAACACATAAGAACTCTTGAATGGAAATGGAAAAGAGATGGAACTCCAGTTCCGAAATTAACCTTTAAAGATGAAAAATGATGAACAAAGGTTTTTCTCTCTTCCAACACGACGGATACACTCTCCTTTCACCTTGAGCTACACACATAAAACCCTAGGAGACCCTTTAATACTAAAACCCTAATAGGCCAAAGCTCATGGACTCAACTAATAAGCTCTTACAAAATATGAACATAAATATTAAATTATTACAAATTGAACCCTAGACTTAATTATAATAAAATAATCTAACAATCTCCCCATTTGTGATCAAGTCTGGATTCTCCAAGATAAGCTTTATTTTCTGATGAACAATCTTCCATTATAATGATCATTGCGTTAAAATTGGACAACTTCCGGAGATTTCTCAATAGTGTCAACATTCAACTGAACTTTAACTAATCTTCAGCTTCGATGAGAATCTTCAGTCTATCTAGAAATGGTAAACTTTGGTACTTTGCGGAACATAATGATAAACTTCAATTGAACTTGAATATTCTTTGAAGCTTCAACATTCTTTGATCTCTGTCCGCTTTATCTCTTTGACACCTTTCTTTGATCCCTCCCACTTAATTCTTCAAACGCACCTGGAATTCTTCAGATTAGCTTTGCTCCCTCTGAATATCTTCCATCATCTCCATAAAGTTTTATGCTTTCTGTAATCTCCCCCTCATGATGATTAAGAGAATCTTGATTATCATGTAGACATTTCAGGAATCTTTGGTAAGTAGCTTACTCCCCCTCAGAATGTGTTTATCATCACAAATTGTCATTAGGCTTTGCAACCTTTGACATTATAACCAAATTAGAAGAAAAAGTCACAACCAGTACCACTTAGGTTGCATATTACCATAATAGTTATGAACTATGTGACCTACGTTTAACGCTGAGTTGATGTTAACACTGGTAGGATTTCCAACTAATCATCGTGAAATACGTAGCGTACGGATCACTATAGTTGTTCTGGCTTTGTCACACTAGACAAGCATACTTTTCTTACACATACATGACTCGATAAGTGTCCTAAAAAGTGTATAATCAATATGCTCTAGACACGATGTGTAATCAAATAAAGTTCAGAGACCGAAGAAGTTGTCTTCTTGTTTCAATATCAATTAACTCCAAAAGAGAAATCAATAGCGTATGTGGTGTATCTCCGTGAGAAATGAAGCAGAAGCTTTTTAAGAAGCAACTAAGTAGCTTAGAAGGGGTTGTGCTTGCATCACTGGGTCCATGACGACTTCTTCAATACCAAATCTTAACGAATGAGATTTGATAGCATATGTAGGAAACCCAACAATTTCAGGTTTGAATAGGATTTTCTTTTCTTTTAATCCTTTCTCTCCCCTCAAGCTCACGATATCATTTTCAACTAAAACTCCCTCCTACTCACTTTAATTAGAAAAGCATGATTTGATGCACCCCCATCTTCGTTCATTTAATGCCCTCTCATTTCCATTTTACCTATGTTCGATCAAATCAACACCCCACTGTGTTTCATGCTCCTCCACTAGATGTAAAGACTCTTACCTCTAATCTATTGGAAGGACTACTCCATTGGTAGGTCAGCCGGTTCTGGGTAGACCATAGGATTGATATATATATATATATATATATGTGTGTGTGTGTGTGTGTGTGTGTGTGTGTGTGTGTGTGTGTGTGTGCCTAATTCTCTCATGTGGTGCAATAAAGTCAGAATATATTTGAGTTCTTGAAATAGCATATACCATATGCACCAAGGGTAAACAATTTTTTTATCATCAAAAAACACTCCCCCTACAAATATGCACCAAAAATGTTTTTCTTAACAAATCTGCATACTAGAAGTGTGAAAGGCAAGGAAAATTTATTTCATAATGCATAGATGCAAACTCCACCTGCAAATAAGAAAAATATTAGTCATCAGAAAATGAAAGTATATAGTACAAATGAAATCTATGCTCGCTGTTTTCGTTTCGTCGTTGATGTTGAATTGAAAGTCAGACAAGCACGTCATTGTGATGTTTCAAATCACGCTGAAGCATGGGTCCTAATCTGATTTGATTAGAAGCCAACTCTTAAAAGACTAGATTCTACCCAGAAGTAAGTAGAAGCCATAACAATGATGCACGGGTTCTGTACTGAAGTGCACAGAAACCATCTTTTTTAAGCACGGGCCCTGAACTGATATGAACAGGAACCATCTACCTGCAAAACAATCATGTAATTTTTGGTACCCGTTGGAATCTAGGTCCAGTCATGTTAGCTTTGGGTACCCATCTCTGAGTAATTTTCTGCTTCTCTGTCTTAGGCAACCATTGCCAGTTCAGTTCCTTTAAGGCACGCTTAGGTACCCAACGGATAGTGAATGTGGGTCCGTTTTGTTCACGCTTATGAACATGATGTTTCACAAGCTTATGCCTAACTTTAGAGACACAACCATTCATTACAGGAGAAGAATGACAAGGTTTAGTAGGACGCAAATCAAAAAGCTGCTTAAAAGAGTATTTGAAAACACGTTTATGTGATAAGAAAGCATCACATGAAGTAGCCTTTTAGTTAGCATCTACTACAACATTGTTATTATTTATATAATGAGAAGCAGAAATGAATGGCTGTGAATCAGTTTGATTCTCAAAATTATTTTTCACATAAGTATATGAACTTGGTGAGAAGCCTGAGTCGTGACGACTAGAAACCAGTTATGTCTGTTGTTGGATTTCCAATCTTTTGTGGCTTTCGGGAATTCCCTGTACTCTTAATGTAAGAGTATATTGAATTCCTTACAACTCTTTTGAAATCAGATTTAGAAGATCCACCGTTGTAAATATTGATTGAACTTCCAACTTTTCTTTGAAATTCTTGATGTCAAAAAGATGTTTTTGTTTAGGAGTATTTGTTTTCTGATCAAAACAGAAATCTGAATCTCTAAGTCTTTGATTATGTCGAGAAGTTTATCGCTTTCACTTTCAAAGAACTTAGATTCGGTTTTTAAACGCTGTCCACGAATTGAAAACACTCTTCTTGCCTCATCAAATTGGATTTCTTTTCTAAGAAAATCAACTCTATCCTTTTCAAACAACTCCATTGTTTCCCTAAGTTCTCTCAGCATTCAAGTTGGTATCTTAAGGTATATGTATTGGGTTGTTTTAAAAAAAAATTGAAAATATCATGAAACAATCCTTTGTAATGAATATCTTGAGCTGCATAGTCATTTACTTCCCTCTCATACTTCTCCACATTTTCAAATAGAGCATCCTGAAAATCAGTAGCTTCGTTTTCAGATTGTTTCAATTTTCCCTCCAGAACAAAAATTTTATGTTCCAATACAGAAGCTACAATATATGGGTGAGGTACGGCAGTCACCGGTTTAGATTTCAACTCAGCCTCTGAGTAGGTTGGAACTTGGTCATCATCTAGAGTGGGTTTTCTAGACAAGTAACTGTCATTCAGCTGCTCATAATACATATAAGTTTGAGTGTTCTTTAAGTTTTGCCGGTTAATTTCCTCTTGCTTCAAAGCATCTTCAGATGTTTTATGAAAAATAGCTTTGTAGCCCCCTCTCATGTAATTGAAATAATACAGAATGGACAATATCATCGACACTTTATCAAGAGTTTTTGGATTTTCCAAATCGATGCCTTCCTTAGAGTGATAAAAACGTGTCTGCTTAGGCTTGTTCATGTGAATGGTTTGATCTGTTTGTCCGCGTTTGAGAAATTTATCATCAATGTAATTCCCATATTAGAAGCATTCATTCAACATTCAATAATGAAATCATTCATATGAAGAACATGAAGAACAATATGAATAATATCAAGAACATTCAAAGATTAGATAAACCTTAATAGCATTCCAATCCATGTACATACAATGAGCTGAATGGTTACAAATGAAAACCTAGAAACAAACTATTTATAAGCAAGTAAATGGACCTAAACTATCCATACCCATGGTTGACCTTTTGGTCTTTTAACCCATTTACAATAAACTTTGAAACCTTACAAAATAAACACTAAACTAAGTTTCACTTATTACATTTTGAACCCTGAAACTATCGCAACTTTTGGATCTAACATTCTCCCCCTTTGTGATTACATTTCAGATCTCGACTTCAGGTTGGTGATTAGCTTCCCTTGGTCAAAGTATCAGTCAAGACGTCTAATATTCATCCTGTACTCTAGCTTGTCTCGAACATCCTGTTGGAAGTCTCTGACGAGTTGAAGTACGGCTTTAAGTTCCTAGATTCTTTACCGAGCTTTAATGCTTCTTTAAGATTGTCAATTCTGGTCATAAGCATTTTTCAGACCATATATAGAGTCCCATCACAATATTTCTCCAATTCATCTCTCCTCATAAGCGCCTTCTTTCGTTGAGAATTCAGATAGACTACTCCGACCGTTGGCGAAGTAATAACTTTTGAAACTGAGAAGCGTTCAAGGCCCGGAGTATCTTGGTTCGGAACAAGTAGATTAACCTTACGTTGTCTTGCTTCTAACGCCATTTGGAAATCAAAGATGATAGACAGTGTGAGATTGCGGTTAGGAAACTTGATGATGCAACGTTGAGCATTCATATGAATAGGATCTCTACTCTTGTTATGTAGCAAGTGTAGATATAAAAACTCAAGATCCTACAAAAACAAGTTAGGGAAATCTGCCTCGGTGAAAGTAGATAACGTTCTGTCTTCCCATTCAACTTTAAAAATGGGATAGAAAATTCTCAAGAATTTATCGAACTTAATCTTCAAAACTTTAACGATTGGAGATCGGCTTCTAACAGATTCTTTGCTCTTTCTTAGATTTCCGCTCATAGCAACATAAACGGATCTGTCTCTTTGTTCCATTCCTTCTAATGACCAGATCAGGTCAGCTCTGACAGTTTTTAATTCACGGACAAACATCTTCCTATACTTCTCTTCCATATATGGGCTCCTAACCCTCTTCTTTACCTAGTCAATGGCTTGGGCAGTTAGCCTTTCAGTGTGTCGTTCTTCTCATTTTTGAGAAGAACTAGCACCTCCAGACGTTCCCGTTTGCAACCTTGTGATTTCTTTGAGTACATTTGGGGCAGCAGAGGCAAGAGGTGGAACATCTGATCGCTCTTGAGAGATAGGAAATATTCTTGAAGATTCAGCCGGCTCGAAATATTGGTCTAGAATAACCGGAATTATCAATGGACTTTTGGTGGCTTGTTGGACTGACGAAGTTGGAGCTGGAGATAGAACTGGCGTTGGCACTTGTACTGGAGACGGAGAAGGAGATGGTGATACTGGATCATTAGAAGGGAGCTCAAAATCAAAATCTTGTGGATCTACCCCTTCTTCACCAGCATATTCAATGCGCAGCGACTCTTTCAGTTAATCTTCTCTTGCTTCCTGTTCCTCTTCATCGGATTCAATTATATTAACATCTTTTGGGTCGAATATCCTCAGAGGAACAGCGGTCAATATCTCTTCTTGTTCCACGATGGCTGTGAAATTTTCTGGTTCTTCCCATATAGCGAGAGTTAGTTGAGCTCCTGAGAGTGATTCCTCAAGAGACTCAGCCTGGAGTTCTGCTTCGGTTTGCTGGGGCCCGGCTTGATGACATGGTGCGGATTGATTTAGACTTGGTGGAGCTGATTCTTCGACTATCATCGAAGCTTTGCCAACGGCTCTGGCTCTTTCTCCCCCTCATGGTGATCAGGATCCTCCTGATCATCATGCTTTCTTTTGTTACCTTAGGCAGCACCTTTACATGATTCAGCAATTACTTTTAAGCGCTCGCCCATTTGAGAGACCAAGGGATTTGCTGATGCAGAAGATGAGGAGCTGGAGGCTTCGTTGTTTAAGATTTCTAACAAGGCATTTGTGGATAACGGATTTGATGAAGCTTTAAGAATGGAGTGGAGGGTGCGCTTCGCTTCGTCAAGGGTGGGAGCTTGTGGAACGACCAGCTGCTGAGTCATGAAAGTGAACATGTCACTTAGTTGTTATGACATGAGCATTTTAAACTCAGCAAACTCGGTTTTGGATACTGAATCCGGGTGTAACCCGGGGCCACGTAGGCTCTCCGTTTTCATCTCGAGAGACTCCGAAGAGGTCCCTTGATGGCATGTGCTCATGGTTGGCATCGATGTGGCCATAACAGGACTTCCACTCATCATCACCGGTGCACTTTTAGTGTGCACGGCTTCGAGTGTTCCGACAACATCACTCAGACATTGTGTTTGAATCGACTCAAGTGTCTTATCCAAAGATTTTTCAATATCAACGGGCTCTAGACTCGATTGTGCAAAAAATGATGGTGGCTACTAGAGCTGTTGTCGGCCTTGTTCAATATCCGCGAACTCCAAATGAGTCGCAGCTAGATTATGTGCTTGATCCGCGTGTAAAAATGAAACACCGGCTTGTTGAAAACCCGGTGAGTGGCTGGGAGGGGTTTGTGCTTGCATCACTGGGCTAGTGGTGTCTACTTCAATACCGGCGCCCAACACATGAGCGTCAGTAGTAGATGTGGCGGCCCGGCTTGTTTCTGGCTCGGTACTCACCGCTATTCTCCTAACTCCCCCTCGACTCTTGATTATTTCTCGCAAAGTTGCGAGAGAACGAGTTGGAATTTTGGTGGGGGGAGTGACATCATCATCATCATCATTGTCAGGAGATGGAATATTTAGAGGAGATAGATTTGCAGTGTGTGTTTCCTCACTTTCCCTATCTCCTGCTGCTTCAATCTCAGACTCTCTACCCTCATTTCCCCTCTCAATTTCATTTTCCTCTGCTCTCCCCCTAGACCTAACCTCTCGGGATTAGCTCCTTGGGCAGGCGCAGCCGGTTCTGGCTGTGCCATAGGAGCATCTCTCTCTAAATACTGCCTAACAGCCTGACATTCTGGATCGGCGTAAGCGAGTAGCTCTTCAGGAATAGGCATTACTTGGATCCCGAAGGGAGAGATAGGATCGTGAAAGTATTTTATTTAAAAGTCTCTCACCCCGGCTTCATGGTCTCTATGTCGGATTTCCGGAATTTGCGTCAGGCAGTGAGATATGATGAGCTGAAGAAAACGCTGGGCTGGGACAAATTTTCTTGCTCGTTTTGTCCCTTTTGCCTGAATAACCTCTATCAACTCGTTCCATAGAGTCCAAGCGTAGTTGTGGTATCGGTTGTAGGCTACGCTGTGAAAAATTCGTAGAATTCAAAGACTTGATCGGTCAGCTCTGGAGGCCTTGACAGTAAGACAGCGGTCAAGTATTGAGTACATGTAGTACCAGTGCCCTAGGAGCTTTCGACGGAAGAATTCGGAGGCTTTTATGAAGTGGCCATCATAGCCCAACTGTTCGATTTCTCTGCATATTTGTTCCTCTGGCAAGTCTTCATCGTATTTAGGACGGCCAGGGAAATCACGGCGGCGATGGAGACGAAGAATGTGGCGAAATTTGGGGAAGGGAATTTCTATAGTATTATCCTCGATGTCACTAGTGATGTGAATGTTGTTTAGGTCGGGGTGATAGGTAAGGGTATGCCAGAATTGCTAGACATAGACTTGGGGTGGACGGGGTCTGGGTCGGCTAGTTAGGGCATATGAAATTCGATGGCCCATAAGGATTTCTTCGACCATGGGGTTTGATAGGTGGATTGCTGGGTTTTCCACGGATTTATGAAGAAAAGTTGGGTCCATGAGGAAGTTGTTTGGTTTAATGGGTAGCCACATTTGTTTGGGGAATACTTGTTATGAGGGTCTAGGGGTAGGGCTACCGATCTCGAGGTGATTTCCTCATCAGACTGTAGGTCAGGGTTTGAGTGTTGGAGCCTTGGAGGGGGGTACATTTTCTCCTAAGTGAGAATGAGATGTCAGTGTACCTGTCAAAGTAATTAAAAGTCAGATATGTGATTACAGGGAATATTTGAGGCATTTGATAGAATTAATCTGATTTGTTAAAGGGCTTCTACAGAAGACTTCTCGGTAAGAAAATTCCATCTGAAGAACCAAAGTCTGCAAGACCAGCCCCAACTCAGATTAATTCACAAGAAACAGTCTTAGACAAGATTTAAAACCTATGAACGAGTGAACTTTCAAGTGAGCTCAACACTTTGAAAAATCAGACTTAGTAAAAATTTTCCAAAACTTGCGGATGAAGCTTTGAGTGAAAGTTTGGTTTTGAAATTTATTTCTAAGTCATGAAAAACCCTAACCTGCGGTTGAAGTGTTGTCCGCAAGTTGTAACTTGGGGATGAGCCTTTGACCGCAGGTGTACCTTAGAAATATTCAAACATTTTGCCCTTGAAGGTGACTTGCGGATGATAGAGCTATAACCGCATGTTTTGTCTAAAAAAATGTTTGTGCAGATGGAGGTTTATCCGCGAGTTGCAACTCGCGGACAAGATGTCAGTTGCCCCCTTTTTGAACCTAGAAAAATTTGGCTCATTGTGAGGATCTAGTATAATCCGCGAGTTGCAACTCGCGGACAATGCATGATATGCATGAATAACTTAGAAAAATTTATGATGTTATTCGGATGACAGGTCGTCCGCGAGTTGCAACTCGCGGACAAGGCGTTACTCGCAGGTTCTAGACTTGGGCAATTTCTTGACTTCCACAAACATCTTTTACAGATAAACATTTCGATCAAAAAGCTGTTTTTCAAAAGAACTTTTGGGTTTCTTAAAGTTGAAGAAAACCGATTTCAGACCTTAAGAATCCTTCTCTAAACTCGATTAAGTGCAAATTTGAAGCATATAGTGGTGAACAATGAATGAAAACATGATTAGTACTCACTTTTCGACACGAAATCTCTTTAAAGTACTTCAAAATCGGAGAAGTATGATGTAACAGTTGAAATTTTTTGAGTTCTTGTGTGCGTGTTCTTGAGGTGAAGAAGATGAAAATGATGATGAAAAGAATTTTGGGCGGTATATATATATATATATATATATATATATATATATATATATATATATATATATATATATATATATATAAAAAGATGGTCCCCCCCCCCCCAAAACCGATGAGGGGGTCCGACCCATGCCCAAAACATAAAAATATCTAACAAAAAAGTCTAAAAAAACTTAAGTAAAATTTAAAACAAACTTAAATAAAATAGATTTTAATAACAATAATTAAATAAAAATATAAATAAAAATCTTATTGTGTTTTCTTATAATTAAACTAACGAACTTAGAAAAAAAATAAAATCTTTTTCAATTTTTTTTAAATAAACTAACAAACTTAAAATTAACTTAAATGAGAAAAAATAAATGAACTTAATACGAAATATTAAACACACCAATTAAAAATATGAAAACACTAATTTAATTAACTCATTTTCTCCCCCTCCGAGTGTGCATAAATTCAAATTTAAAACACTTGAAGACTTACCTAGATGCCGCCCGAAAAGGTATGATAGACCATTTTAACACAAAGACTAGAATTAAATAACATAAACACGGAACATAATTTATTAGAAAATGTAACATTTGCGAAAAGAAAATCTGACTTTTGAGAAGGCAGATAAACTTTGCAAAAATGTTGCATTTTAAATTAAATTATGTTAACAAATTCAGCATACCTAACTTGTTCACCATAAAATTAAATCGTTTTTCATCCAAAGGTTTTGTGAACAAGTCAGCTATCTGATTTTCAGTGTTTACGAAATGTAATTCTACGGTACCTTCTTCAACGTGATCTTTTATAAAAATGATACCGGATATCTATGTGTTTAGTGCGAGAGTGTTGTACAGGTTACCAGTAATGGCTATTGTGCTCATGGAGTCGCAATAGATAGGAATCTGACTAAGTCTGAAACCATAGTCTCGGAGTTGCGTGCGCATCCACAGCAGTTATGAGCAGCAACTTGCAGCAGCAACGTATTCTGCTTCAGCGGTGGACAGAGAAACACTGTATTGTTTCTTCGATGCCCAACTTACCAGTTTGTCTCCGAGAAACTGGAATAACCCGATGTACTCTCTCTGTCATGTTTGCAACGTGCATGATCTGCATCTGAGTAGGCAGTTAGTTCGAAACTGGTTCCTTTCGGATACCAAAGACCAAGGTCAGGCGTGCCATTTAAATAATGGAAAATACGTTTTACGGCAGCCAAATGTGACTCTTTAGGGTCAGCTTGAAATCGAGCACAAAGATATGTAGCAAACATTATGTCCGGTCTACTAGCAGTTAAATACAATAAGGAACCGATCATTCCTCGATAAGTCGTGATGTTAGTGGATTTACCCATTGGATCGGCATCAGGCTTTGAGGAAATGGACATGGGAGTTTTCATAGATGTGCAGTATTCCATCTTAAATCTCTTTAGGAGATCATCGATGTACTTTGACTGATTTATGAGAATCCCGTCAGGAAGTTGTTTGACTTGTAATCCGAGGAAAAAATTCATTTCCCCCATCATGCTCATCTCGTACCTTGATTCCATTATTTTTGAAAATTCTTCACATAGTGAAGGTTTTGTAGATCCGAAAATAATGTCATCTACGTAAATTTGAACGAGTAGAATGTCATTAACTTGAAATCGTATAACAGGTTTGTGTCGACCGTACCTTTGGAGAAACCGAAATCGAGCATGAACTCAGTTAGACTATCATACCATGCCCGAGGTGCTTGTTTCAAACCATATAGAGCTTTGTCGAGAGCATAGACATATGATGGTCTACACTCATCGACAAAACCTTCAGGTTGAGAAACGTACACCTCCTCCTCCAGAATTCCGTTGAGAAACGCCGTCCTCACATCCATCTGGTAGACTGTGAAGTCTTTGTGTGCCGCGTACGACAGGAATATGCGAATAGCTTCAAGTCTGGAAACTGGGGCGAACGTCTCATCCTAGTCGATTCCTTCTTATTTTCGATAACCCTTAGCCACGAGTTTGGCTTTGTTGCGGACGACAATCCCGTTCTCGTCTCGTCTGTTCTTGAAGATCCACTTTGTGCCGACGATGGACCGATCCTTTGGTCGTGGGACTAACCTCCAGACGCGTAGGCATTCGAACTGGTGTAGCTCGTCATGCGTTGCGTTTACCCAGTCTGGATCTCGTAAAGCTTCGATTATGGTGGTAGGTTCGACTTTGCTCAGGTTTGCAGCGAATAGGCATTCTGCGTTGGTAGCTCTTCTGGTTCGAACCGGAGCGGACTTATCCTCACCGATTTGAGACTCGGGGTGGGATAAGGTCCATTTGCATAGAAGCGGTACGAGATCGTCTGCTGATTAAAGTGAATCAGACGGGGTTGGGTCTGTTTGGGGGGCATCATTCGGTGTAGAAGGTTCTGGGGCTATATCTGGGTTTAGGTTAGGAGTAGAAGAACCGGTTGGGGATTTGGGAGATTGAGGTGTAGTGTCAGTAGGTGTAGGCTCAGATATTTCAAGGGTTTGAGAGCTTAAACTGACTTTATTGGTATCTGCATCAGATATAGTTAAAGAGTTAGAACTAGACGTAGAATTAGGATATAAAATTTCAAATAAGGAGTCTAGGTCTAGATCATATTCTCCAATAGACGTGGCAGAGGTGGATGCAGATGACGGCTGAGTTGGTTCAGACGGTTGTTGAGGAGCCAGTTCTGAACAAAGATGTTCAGAAACGTTCTCAGACTCAGCTAAATCATCGAATGTGATGTTCACACTCTCATTAACTGTTCTAATCCGTTTGTTGTACACCCGGAAGGAGGTAGAGTTCTTTGAGTATCCGATGAATATTGCTTCATCTCCTTTTTGCGTCGAACTTACCGAGATTATCTTTTTCGTTCAGAATGAAACACCTACAACCAAAAACACGAAAGTGTTTGACATTAGGTGACATTTATTTATAATCTCATAGGGTGTTTTGCCAAACCGTTTGTTGATGATGGAGCGATTTTGAGTGTACCACGCAGTGTCCACGGCTTCGGCCCAGAAGTGTAGAGGCAGCTTCGAGTATGTGATCATGGAACGAGCTGCTTACCAGAGTTTGATTCCGTCGTTCTACGACTCCGTTCTGTTGAGGAATTCTGGTAGCGGAATATTGGTGGGTAATACCAACGGAATCTGGGAATGTGGTTAACTCCTTGTTTTTTAACTCAGTACCGTTGTCCGTTCGAATGGTTTGGGCTTGAAGTTGGAGATTGACTTGGGTCTGCTTAAGAAACGAGATTATTAAATCTGGCGTCTCGTCCTTCGTGCGTAGGAACTTTACCCGAGCGTAGCGTGAGAAATCGTCCACCATCACTAGTATATACTTTTTGGCATTGATACTTTGAATGCGCATCGGACCACACAAATCCATGTGGATAAGCTCCAGGGGTTGTGTAGTGTTGGGGACTAGCTTCGGTTTGTGTGAGGCTTTCTTGATCTTACTCCTTTTGGAAGCTTCACATAGTTGATCTTTGTCGAACTTCAGTTCCGGTAGACCTCTGACAAGTTTGTTTGATACGAGCTTGGTTATGTTCTTGAAATTCAGATGAGAGAATCTCTTGTGCCATAACCAAGACTGTTGAGATGAGGCCTTGGAAAGTAGACAAATTGTCTTGTTGACCTTGACTTTTGAAAGGTCGATGGTGTATAGGTTGGACCGTCGAGTACAGGCGAGAATCTCCTTACCCGTTGGAGATCGAATACTGCATCGTGTAGCTTTAAAGGACACCTCAAGTCTTTTATCACAAAGTTGGCCAATACTAAAGAGATTGTGGCCAAGACCTTGGACATAGGAGACTTGAGTAATCTTTAGAAATTCCATTTTGAGACCCCCAAAGCCACAGATTCAAGCAACACCGTTGTTGCTGAATTTCACCGAACCACCATCAGTTGACGTGTAGTTGGACAAAAGATCTTGTCGGCCAGTCATATGCCGCAAGCATTCGGAGTCTAGGATCCGCACACTGTTTGCCTGAAAGCAAAGGTCAGATCAGTGTGTGAAGATTTGAGGAGCGGCTTTTGAACTGGGTGTTCAAAAACCATTTAAGAACGGGTCCTAATCTGAGGTGATTAGAAACCAATGTCTGCAAGACAGTTAAGTGACCTTTGGTACCCAAATTGTATCGAATTTAAGTCCAGATGGATTAGTGTTTATGGTAGGGTTCTTAATGGGAGAACCACCATCGGTCTTAGTGATAGTACACTTAATGTCTTTGTTTGCAGAGATGCAATGTTTAGGGATCCAGATCGACTTATATCTGATGGGTCTGTTAGATTCCTTTTTAACCTTCGTTTAGGTTTGCGACGACGTCTATGTTTGAGTATAGGAGCATAATTAACAATGTAGGTCTAGACAAACATTGTGGTGTTGTGGACAAATTAAACAACTGTTTAAATGAATATGCATTAATCGGAATAGCGTTTAAACCATTACAATAATTCAAACAGTACTAGAGTGTAAATCAACCACACGTTTGTCTTCTATTACATTGAACATTAAAGACTTTGAAGAATAAAAAACTTCTCCATGACTCTTGAATTTAGATGCCGTCTTTTGAGATGTGTCCTTTGGTCTTACTCGATTTTCTGAAACGAAACGAACATGTTTGTTAGCTATTACAGATTTAGAGTTACTAGACTGTGTGTGCGATTTCTGTTTCCGAGAATTCCGTTTGCCTTTATTGCTAGAAGCAGCAGAATTTTTGGGAACGCTATTGGAAGTGTTACCAACATGTTAAGATAGAGGAACGATCATAGGGGCTTTGCCTTTCTTTATTTCTAAGAGATGTTGTTTTCTTAGAATTGAGGTTGTGTCGCTGGCTGGAGTTGAAATTATAGCCTTAGAGTTGTTAGTGACAGAAACTTGTTTTTCTAAACTATGTTGATTGGAATCAAGTTGAGACTCTAGTCCCTTAATTGTGGCTAGAAGTTGATCTCGTTCTTTGTCAAATGAGTTGGCATCAAGTTTGAAATTTTGTTCTCGAACTGAAATCTTTCGTCTTGCCTCATTAAACTCATTTTCTTTTCTTAAAAAATTATTTCTGTCTGAATCAAACAACTCTTTGGTGTTTTTTAATGTTAACTCAAGGTCATGGAATTTATCATTATTCAGTGAAGTGTCAGCCATAGAAGAATTAAGTCGAGCAATTTTGGCTTTTAGATATGATATTATTGTGTAAAATCTATACATTCTTGCTCGAAATCTCGTGTTGTATTTTCCAATTTCTATTTTAGATCAGAAGCCTGATGTTCTAGAACAGAATATGGTACATATTCATGAGGTTTTGGCAAGTTCAGATCAAGTGGGATCTCTTTTGGTTCAACAAATTCATCTTCTCGAAATGTTTTATCTAATTTTCCTTGAAGAGAATCGTAATTTAACCAGTTATAAACAAATTTAATTTCTTTTATATCAGGTCTTGCTCGTTTTTCTTCTTCTTCGGTTAGCAATTCTGGCAGGTTTATGTGATAAGGCATTTTAAAACCGCAACCCAGAGTCTCGATATCATATAAAGGATCATGTTGTTTGTTAACCATTTCTTCCATGACTCTAGGACCAGTAAAACCTAAGCCATCTTTAGACTTCAACTTTCTAGGTTTATACATATTTATAGTTTGATCAGTTTGACCACGTTTGTAAAACCTATCTTCCATGTCTTTGAGTTTTTCGTTTAATTTTGTTTTCTCAGCCAGGACACAATCATAGTTGTAATCAATGTGGGTTTTTTTCATATTTAAGCACTTGATGATCGTATTCTAATTTGACCAGTTTAGCAGTTACTTCCATTGTTACAGTATTAGTCTTAGATATTTGATCTTGTAAAGCTAAAATGTTTGTTTTCAAATCATTCGATTCATTTCGAGCATCCCGAAGGGCAGTTTGACAAACTTTTAGCTTTTTGGCCTCTTTACGTAAAATCTTTAATTCAGCAAGAAATTCGTCGGGCAGAAAACTTACCTCTTGATCTGTGGATGATTTCTTGCTTGAACTAGCGTCTTGAGCCATCAATGAGACTTCATGTGCTGGAATTGTATCTTCTGTTGGCTGAGTATCGGCAATGAAACACATGGGATTTGCAGCATCCTCTTTATTATCGGTGTCTTCTAACAAAGCTCGACCAACATTCATTTGCTTAGATTGTACTTCGTCTTGTAGTAGTTCTCATTTCTTTGCTGCGGAAGACGACATTCGCGAGCAAAGTGGCCGGATTTACCACAGTTAAAACATCCTTTCTCTTTGTCCCTCATTCTTGTGTTCTTCCTCCTTTGGCTTCTCAGCTGCTTCCCTCTTATCGTTATACTTTTTTCTCTTGGCCTCACGTCGAAGCTTGTTGGATGATATGGGAAACTTCTTATGGAATGCATGTGTGAGTAATGCAATTTGCTTTTGAAGTTCAGTTGCATCAGGCTCATTGTCAGCATCGTCATTGGCAGACTCAGAGGACTCAGACAGAATTTTGAGGAGTTTAGCATCGGTAGAGGACTTCAGATTCTTGTTTATGAAAAGGGCAAGGGTGTCAGTTGTGGTGGTTTCCTCTGGCTTCTTAGGTTCAAGCTTACCTGAGACTTCAGACTGATAGACTACGAGACTATCAAATAGATCATGTATGCTGATGTCATTTATCTCATGAATCAACCAGACGAATTGTTTCCATTCTGGTTTCAGAGAGTTCACAAACTTCCTATTCAGTTCTACTTGAGATTTGTTGACTCCATTCTTTCGGAGTTCATTCCTCAGCGTGCAGTAACGAGGATACGTGGTCTCCAGAGTTTCTCCATCTTTTTTGTGGAAAACACGTCATATTTGTTTAACGCATTTGCTTCACGTTGCTTGGCATTCCGATCATTTCCTTGCATATGTCTCTTAATTTCCTCCCACATTTCTCGGGCAGTCTTAAAACTGTCTATGCTAATGTAGATTTCATCCGGAACAGCCTAGATGATGAATGAGCGAGCTATCCTATCAGCCTTTATCCGGTTGAGTTGTTCAGACATGTGAACTATCTTAGGAATTTCCTCGTTTCCGGAAACAGCTCGAGGTGGTTAAGGCAGATTGATTTGAGCTGGACCATTGTAGATGGAGTCTAGAATGTCATTAGCTAGTTCTTGACGTTCTATGAAATCGAGAAAACGAGATTTCCATAGAGTGTAGCATCCCCGATACAGAGTTGGAGGTCTGACGTCAGATCCCATAGCGAGAGTGTCGCGATTCATGATGAAAGCTTCTTTGGACCTAGATTGGTAAGTGATTATAGCCTTAATAGTGAAACACACTAAGTGAGATTCAGGAAAAAAATTCTAAGTGATTATGAGTGTAAACTGGCAGATGAAGTTGTAACTCTCGGATCAAGGTTTATCCATGAGCTAGAACTTGTGGATGAGATTGGGAGACTTAGAATAATTTTGAAGTGGGGTTGTGTGTGCCTTGTGGTCCGCAAGTAGGAACTTGCGGATGATGAGTTGTCTGCTAGTTGTAACTCGCGGATGGAATAACTTGGCGAAATTTTGGATGTGAAGTGTGTGCCTTGTGATCCGCAAGTTGTAACTTGCGGATGTGGTGTTGTTGTCTAAGACAATTTAACACAAATAAGTCACAAATAGTAGTATCCGTGAGTTATAAGTTACGAATGAAGCATGAAACATAAGAATACTCAGAAAAAAATTAAGCAGATAACACACTCCTCAGTTATATCCAAGAGTTATAACTCTCGGATGAAGAACAGTAATTAAGATCAGCGAATTTAAAAAGAAATTAAGCACAGATTTGATTGATTTTTGAATCAAATATACTTTCTTTCACGAATTTGTGATTAAACAGTAAGATGTTCACCCGAAGGAATATAGTATCAAAAGAGATTTAAGCACAAACAGTTCAAAAATTTCGATTTCAAAGATCAAAACAGAGGTGTTCTTCGTAGAACACGAAGAACTTTAACATTTTTCAGAAAATATTTCAGAATTTTTAAGCAAAAATTTCGAAAATCAGATAATATAAACACTTTAAAACCAATCTTTAGGCTCTGATACCAGTTGTAATTCCCATATTAGAAGCATTCATTCAACATTCAATAATTAATGGATTCATATGAAGAACATGAAGAACAATATGAATAATATCAAGAGCATTCAAAGATTAGATAAACCTTAATAGCATTCCAATCCACATACGTACAATGAGCTGAATGGTTACAAATGAAAACCTAGAAACAAACTATTTATAAGCAAGTAAATGGATCTAAACTATCCATGCCCATGGGTTGACCTTTTGCTCTTTTAACCCATTTACAATAAACTTTGAAACCTTACAAAATGAACACTAAACTAAGTTTCACTTATTACATTTTGAACCCTGAAACTATCACAACTTTTGGATTTAACAATCAAGTTCTTTGATACGGACATACAGATCAACTCTTTCCTTTTCAATCATTTTGAATTTTCCTTGCTATCAATATTCTTATAATGAAACAGCTCATAACGTTTTGAAATTTCAGATAGCTCAGATTTCAAGGAATCCTTAGCCTTAGTGGTTATAGCTGTAGGTCCCGAGAGGTTCCCAAAGTATATAGCTTTAAGCTGTAGAGGGGGGGTGAATACAGCTATTTAAAAACTACACACTATTTTCTCAATGTTTGTATGTATTATCAACAATTTGTTAATTACAAACAAGCTTGAATGCGGAATAGTTCAAGCTGAGATGACAGATACAACAGTATGTTCACTAGTCTAAGACAAACTCAAACTAGTATACAATGAATACACTCACTAAGAAGCACTACTGTGCTTAACAAGACTTAAGGGAAACAGCTTTGTGTAAAGCTTAGACACACAGATACTGATTTTACACAGAAGGCTTGGCATGCATGAAAATACACACTTGCACGTTCACTTTGGTTTCAGCACTTAGCTTTCTTCACACTTCTTCTCTGTCCTTAGAAGCTTCCTTTTATACTCACTTAGAGTATCTAAGAGAAACATCTTCATTGGACGGAATGAAAAAGGAGAAGTCTTGTTGAAAAGACAACATAACCTTTTCTGCACTTTTCTGAAAAGCAGAATTGTCTTCACATGTGCAGAACTTTTGTCTTTTTACTTTGTCTACTGTTGCATTGCCTTTAACTAATTTAGGAATGTCAACTTTGCGTCTTTCTTCCTTGTAAAGGCCTATTTTGATATAAGAAAAAGGTCTGTCACCCTTTTTCAAATAACCTTTGTCTTCATGTTACAGAACAGCGTGGGCAGGCTGAGCAGTTCTGTTTTCCACTTTGTCTTCGACTTTGTAAACTGATCTTGTAGTCAAAAACAATACATGATGACTTGGAAACATATTCCATAAAGTGTTTAGCCTGTTCACAAAGAACAGGTTCTGTTCACAAAGAACAGAACACTTTAAAATTGCCCAAGCTGCTCGACAGTGTAGAGCAGCGTAGACAGTTTATGTCCAGCCTGTTCAGCAGACAGAGCAGCTTGGACAAACTGTCTTAGTTGCAACACATGCAACATATAGAACAACTTTAGACTGATATTGCAAATCATTTTCAGGTTTCAATAAGACATATAACAGACCTTAAATTCAACCTTCAAATGCATCAACAGGTTTGATTATAAATCTCCCCCTCAGATGTAGAACAGGTTTGACTGAGGCCTTTTTGTGCCTAACAATAGCTAATTAAACAACTCTTAAGGTAAGTATTTGAACTATCAACCTTAGCTTTTTCCCAAAGAAGTTCTTTAAACAAGTTATTATCATGCATCCACTTCTCGTAAAAAAAACTTTTGATTGAGCCTTTTCCACTTGAATATCATTATTTAAAGCACACAATTTAGCATTCATATCATTAACTTTATTACAAGATTGAATACCAATAGAAGAATGTACCTTATATTCAGAATTGGCAGAGTCCGCATAATCATGTACATCTCTAATTCCATGCTCAACATTCGCCTCATTTAAAACTGTTGCTTGCTTCTCACTAAAGACATCTTTAACACTTTATGCTTGATCAGATCTTTATGATTACAGTTTGATTTGAATAACTTGAAAGATGAGTTGAATGCTGATGAAACTCGAGTAAAAACAAAAAACAAAAAAATAAACTCGAAAAGAATAAAAATCAACAAAGAAAACAAACTCGAATTAAAAGTAATAAAATTACAAACTCGGACAAAACAAAAACAAACCCCAGCTCAAGCTCTCCCTTTTCTCTCCTCTTTTTCTCTCAACATACAATAAATGAAGTGTATATGTGTTTGTGGTATCTTGGATGATTTATAGAAGAAAAGGGAGGGAGTTTGGCCTTTGGCCACCCCTAATCCCCCAACATTCGCATTTTTACACATATAACCCCTCCCAACACTTTCATCTTTCATTTCATTATATTTAAATGTCAAAGTATAATACATATTCTTGCCAATTCCATTACTACCCAACATTATATCATTCTTTTATCATTCAAATCTCAATAATATCATACTTAAATAATACTTGACAATTAACTCATAATATTTCTCTTAGGTACAATATTACAATTTTTTAACAAAGTTAATTGTCTTTTTAGTTATTGGGGTGTTACATTTCATATTCTACAAATGAGTCATGCAAACAAGTATGTATAACTGAGCAATATTTTCTCCTTCGTGCGGAGGGCACAGATAACGAGTTTGTCATCATGCTGGGAAGCATGGATACCAAATAAATCATCGTGCTGGGAAGCATAGATCACAAGACATAAGTCTTAAATGGTTGTTCGTATATAGCAATCGGGGATGTACAACCTAGCTGGAATGAGTACGGGATGATCAGTCCCCGACAATGGTCTGCTGTCAAACCTCAGCCCAGGTCACACCGAAGTATGAGTCTATCATCATGCTGAAGCATGTTACCAAAAGATGCATATTAAAGTGAACGTTGGCTACATACGAAGGTGCATAAATAACAATAAAATCATGTTAAGTACCAATAAATATGTATGAACAATAAGAACAAGCCATCATGTATAATATGTATATAATGCAATGACAAGAAATGTAGGATTATTAATCTATTACTCTGTGAATACCCAACCTTACAGAGGAGTCTACCAGGTCCCAAGGAGCAATACAGCATCAATCAAAAGTAAGATAGATTATACAAAGTGCGGAATTAAGTCATATTAGAGAAGTTAGGATTATCTTACAACAAGTTTTAAAAAAAACTACAAAAGGGCACAAGGACACTATTCTATTACATAAACACAATACACAATCCTGCATCTACCCAAACACCACCATAATGACTTGATTCGATACCAATTGCGGATAAAGTAGTGATCTAATGAATTCAATTTCGGGCGTGCAGATCCTAAGGACTTGGTTCAGCTGGACTTTCTCCTTTGTCTTTTCCTGTAAAAAGTTTCTACAACAACTGTAAGCGTTTGGCTTAGTGAGATTATAGATGTAACTATTAACATGCAATGACAATTTAAGCGGAGACTTGACCTTTGGCTTTAGGCCTTTTGACTTTAAGCTCTGACTTTGACTTTAAGCGCGATTTTAGCTAGGCTGCCGCTATCAGCCGGACATTGTGAGACATAGGACTTATGATAGGATGATGTTTATTCCCACACACATGCTTTAATTGTGGGGATCAACCACATACTAGGCTACCTACCAGTAAATCAACGTGGGCGGACATCAGACTAGACTTAATCATAGACTGGCATAGACTTAGTCAGACTTGAATTGTACGGAAGCATATGAAAACATCAACAAGAAGGCAAATGATTGAAAGCATACGAAGTAATGAATCAAGATAGCAACAACAATATATATTAAATGCTGATTTAGATTGTGAAGACATGTGTGCAGAATGATATATTAAAAGCTATCATGATCCACAGGGCATCACCGTACCAAGGTGTGCACAGGTCACATTCTAGCTGAGCATATAGACTTTCAATTAAAGCTAGAACAATAATATGTCTCACATGAAGACAATCATGTACACAGTTATATCTATAACTCACAGTTACTGGTTTTAAGGCATGCTGTTGAATTTGACTTTCACAAGCGGATGATATCCACCACCTGAGTTATCTTAGGATTTAACTTTAGCTTTACTGACTTTAGCTCGGTTTTACCGGCCTTGGCTTGACTTTATTGGCTTTGGCTTGCTTTTCTGACTTTGGCTTGTCTTTATTGGCTTGGCTTGACTTTAATAGCTTTAGCTTGACTTTTCTGACTTGGCTTTACAGACTTTGGCTTTATAATAAAGTTCAGATTAGCTGAACATGTTCATTATTTGGCAATCACACTTACATAAGCTTTTCATGGCTTTACACAACATAATTGTGTATTTCTGTTGCATTCTTGGACTTTCTGTAATTATGTGTAGAGATATTCATGTCTTAACTTATCATGTTATTTTAGACTTTGTTGAATCACAATTAGGCTTAAAATTTAGCCTTGACATGATTTTAATGACTTTATGATCTTATATGCATTTCTTGGACATGTATGACCTATTAGGTAATTCCTTCGCTTTACTTGCATTTTGACTTATCTTATACATGTAATGACACATTATGCATAATCATGCAACTTATCACTTTACATAAGTGATTCATACGGCGTACATTATGTATTTCTATTGCATTCTTGTCGCAACATACACTTGTAACTTGATGCTTTCATATGTGTTAATATATATATATATATAAGTATGGGCTATTGTTATTGATTTAATTCCTTGATCACGTACAACGTGTATATTTTGTTTTTGCACACACACTATGCACAGCACACACATAAAATATGAACTTAAACGATTTTTATGTAAGTTTGGTGCTGATGCATTTGCTTCATGACAGCAATTTCACACAACTCGGCCTGTTGTGGCTTCTAAATGCATATCAATCACACGCATATATGCCTCTGTATATGCACACTATGCATAACACACACCCATGCCTAGTCCAACACACAAATTTTGTTTTGAATTGAATTAATGTTGTTGTCCTTTTCTTTCTATTTTGCTGCTGAAGTACACATACATACACTTCTATGACTTCCTGTTTAGTTGTTGCACACATGTATGTATATATATGTATTGGGTGCTGCTGTTGTGAAGACCACCCCTTGCGGGGCAGTTCTCACGAGTCTAGGTCCCACATCATGCAATACGATATCAACCATAACTAAGATAGAGTAATTTTAGATGCGGAATTATAAATTACAGTACAAGCTATTAAGATTTAAGTCTAATACAGATTAAGTTTTTAAATTAAACTTATAAAGGGCACAAGTCTAATCTAATTCATGCCATCATATTATCAAAATAAATCTACCCAGAACACCATAATATCGTCATCCAATTAGTACCAAAATGGGATCGCTGAGTAGAGGTCTATGAAACTTCTGTCTTGAGCGTGTAAGACCTAAGAACTAGGTCCGGCAGGTGACTTTCCTTTGCCTTTACCTGTAAAATATTAATGCAACATCTGTAAGCAACGCTTAGTGAGTTTATAGATTTTCAATATCAACATGCGTGTCAAGCGGTGTCATTAGTCTTAGCGTGATATGTCTTGGCTACCGCTACAGCCCTCATGATTGAGATATAGATTCATAGAATCGGATGATGTTCAAGCCACACTCACGCTTAAATCGTGGGGATCAGCCACATACTGGGCTAGCTACCAGTAAGTCAATATGGCGGAACATCGGAGGTCATTACCAAGTTCATAGGAACTGGTGAAATAGCCGGGTCTAGAACAATAGACCATAAGGGCTAGTCAAGCTGAATCAATCTATCAAATGTCTGATCAATGATGTAAGCATATGTCTTAGAAGTCATGATAGCAATGAATCATAAAGCAAAGTGTGAAGCAATATTAAATGCAATATGAAAAGATAATCAAATAGCTATCATGATTCACTGGGCAACACCTATCCATGGTGTGCACAGGTCTCAATCCAGCTGATAAATGAATGTCAATAAATCTATCAGCAACAATATATCTCAATCGGATCTATGCATGTTCAATCTGAATATCTATAACTCACAGGACTGGGTCTTGGTCAAACAGATATATGAATCTGCCACCTGAGTTTATCTCAGGATTTTGTCACTCTGTTCTCTGTCAAATCAAATCGGACCCGCTTTATAAATCTTTAAATCTTTGTTCAGAATTTCACTGAACCTGTCCAAAAATTTATCATATCAAATCATATTAATATCATTGTCTTTTATCTTTAAATCTTTATTTTATCTGATTCTGATAACTTGTTCGTTCATAACTCATTCTTTGTTTTATTAATATTCTCAAAAGGTCGGTACATATATATATATATATATATATATATATATATATATATATATATAATCATTTGCTAATTATCTTGTTAATTTTATGCGTTGTCCAAGTGTTTTATTCAATATATTCGAATTTATATAATTAAATTCGAATATATTAATAAATTGAAAGCTTTAAATTAAATATGAGAATAAATTCAAGCCATTCGAATCTAATAGAATCAAATCACATTCATGGTTTAAATTCAAATTGCTAATTTTGACTTTATCATCAAAGTCAAATATGGGGTACAAAATTCGAGACCCATTTCTATTTGAAGATAGATTCGAACATCCACATGATTACATTCGATGGCTTAATTCGAATCTATTTGATTACATTCGAACCATACCAACCATTCGAATCTATTAGATTCGAAATATGTTTTTCGAATTTAATGGTTAGATTCGAATATATTTCGAATCTAATTCTATTTTCGAGTTTGTTCTATGTATTTTCGAATCTGTTCTTAACATTCTCGAATCTGTTCATATTTACAACTCTAAAACATGAATTTCTAAGGCATAAATCACAAATATGATCAATATTAAGCCTATGTTCGATTATATTATACTTATTCTAGTTAAACTCCATAAAAATAGCTTTAGATTTCATAAAACTAATAAATTCGAAAATACCGAAATATATAAAAACGTAAAAATATAAATTCTTACCTCAAATTCGTATGAAATCACGCAGGAGATAGTATATTCGTGTAGTATTCTCCGAGATCTTTCTAACGGTATATATATCTTGATAATCGGACGGTCGGTTTAGGAGATATTTTAGAGAGAAGGTAGAGAGAGAGTAGAGAGAGAAAGTTAGAGAGAGAGAGTAGAGAGAGAGAGAATCTGAATTTTTGAATATAATTTACGTTTATATACTTCATCTAGTTATATTTGCTAGCTAACCCACTTTCATTTTTGTATATTATATCTCTTTTATTTAATTCTCTTTAATAATTATTAATTCATAAATATAAATATTTATATAATTTAATTAAATATTTCATTACTTAATTAAATTATAATTCAAATAATGTAACATTATTACATTATCGGCTCAAAATATTACTGAATTTACGACTAGATCAAAAGTTAGGTTGTTACAGAATGGGCTCCACCACGCACAAACTTCGTCCCCGAAGTTAGCTATGTTCGAACAGACTTGGATAAGTAGCTTTCATAACATCTCTCGATTCCCAAGACTGATGCGAACCTTTGTGGTGTTTCCACTGGACGAGCACCATCTGTATCTCTTTATTCCGAAGCTTTTTGGTCTTCGAGTCCAGAATACGTTCTGGCTCTTCAACCACGCGAAGCTTCTCATCAATCTGCAGGTTAACATGTGGTATCTGAACTTCCCTTTCGTCAGCTAAACTCTTTCTCAGATGACTGACATGAAATACAGGATGTATTCCAGCTAAGTCAGCTGGTAGTTCAAGACGATAAGATTGATTTCCAATCTTTTCCACAATCTTGAACGGACCAATAAATCTCGGAGCTAGCTTGTTTCTTTTAATAAACCGTACCACATTCTTCATTGGAGATACTTTCAGCATCACCCAATCGTTAACTGCAAAACTGATTGATCTATGCCGATTATCATAATATGACTTCTGCCTGCTTTGAGCTTCAAGAATATTCCTTCTAACTAGTTGAATCTTTTCATGAGTCAACTGTAGAAGGGCAGGTCCTGCTATTGGCGATTCACCTGTTTCACGCCAACAGGTAGGAGTTCTGCATTTTCTTCCGTATAGAGCCTCAAAAGGAGCCATCTTGATTGTTGAATGATAACTGTTATTGTATGAGAATTCGACCAACGGCAAGTGGTCATCCCAGTTACCACCTAAATCAAGAACGCAGGCACGAAGCATATCTTCAAGAGTTAGAATAGTACGCTCACTCTGGCCATCTGCATTTGGATGATAAGCAGTACTCATAGAAATCCGAGTACCCATCCCTTCTTGTAGTGCTTGCCAGAATCTGGATGTGAAGCGACTATCACGGTCAGATACAATAGACTTTGGCACACCGTGACGAGAAATGATTTCTGTGATGTACAACTGTGCCAATCTATCCAGAGAATAAGTTTCTTTCATTGGAATGAAATGTGCTGATTTCGTTAAACGATCAACGACTACCCAGATAGAGTCGTGTTGTCTTTTGGTCTTTGGCAGCTTCGTAATGAAGTCCATTGTTATATGCTCCCACTTCCATTCAGGAACTGGCAGTGGTTGCATATCCCCGAAGGGCTTCTGATGTTCTGCGTTAACCATCTGACATACTCTGCAGCTTTCAACACATTTTCCAATGTCCTTCTTCATTCCTGGCCACCAGTAGTCGGCTTTCAGATCAAAATACATCTTTGAACTGCCAGGATGAATAGATAACTTGGACTGATGAGCTTCAGACAGAAGAGTGCTACGAATAGAACCATATTTAGGAACCCAGATTCGGTTTCCCTGGAGACAGTAAAGTCCCAAATGGTTCAGAGTTAGTAATTGTAGTTGCCCTTTAAGATTTTCAGAATCAATGTTCTCTTCTTTCAGCGCTTCCGTTTGAGCAACTCGGATATCTTCAATAAGATCGGAATAGAATATAACTGGAGTTAGAGCATAACAGCACTTTTCTGGATATACTTTTCTACTCAACGCATCCGCGACAACATTTGCTTTGCCGGGATGATATAAGATCTCGCAATCATAATCCTTGATAAGCTCCAAGGATCGACGCTGTTTCATGTTCAGATCTTTTTGAGTGAAAAGGTATTTGAGACTCTTATGATCGGTGTAGAGCTGACACCGAGTTCCATATAGATAGTGACGCCAGATCTTCAGTGCAAAGGTAACAGCAGCCAACTCAAGATCATGAGTTGGTGCACTTTTCTCATAGTCTTTTAATTTCCTTGAAGCATAGGCAATTACTTTTCCCCTTTGCATCAGAACACATCCTAAGCCAGTACCAGAGGCATCGCTATAGACAACGAAATCATCATTACCTTCTGGTAAGGCTAGGATCGGCGCTTGAATAAGCTTTTGCTTCAGAATATCGAATGCCTCTTGCTGTTTATCGGTCCAAACGAAAGGAGTATTCTTTCGTGTTAGCATCGTAAGTGGCACAGCAATCTTTGAGAAGTCCTTTATGAATCGCCGATAATAACCGGCCAATCCAAGGAAACTTCTTATCTCGGAGGCATTGCGAGGTGTTTGCCACTTCTGAACAGCCTCGACTTTTGACGGATCAACGGATATTCCTTCGCCAGAAACGATATGGCCAAGGAATTGAATCTATAAGAATCAAGATAGAAATTCAAATTCTGAAGTGAATCATAGAATAGTTAAGGAAACAGCTCAAGACTTATATAATAGAGATTATATCTGTCTGAGCCAGAATTCGCACTTAGAAAACTTTGCATAGAGTCTTTCTTTTCTTAATAACTCTAGCAATTTCCGCAGATGAATAGAATGATCAGCCTCCGTTTTGGAGTAAATCAGAATATCGTCTATGAACACGATAACTGATTTATCCAACATTGGTCTGCACACGCGATTCATGAGATCCATGAACGCCGCTGGTGCATTCGTTAATCCAAACGGCATTACGAGAAATTCGTAATGACCGTATCTTGTACGGAAGGCTGTCTTTGGAATATCCTCATCTCTGACTTTCAACTGATGATACCCAGAACGGAGATCTATTTTTGAGAAATAACTAGCTCCTTGTAGTTGGTCAAACAGATCATCAATCCTGGGCAGAGGATATTTATTCTTTATGGTAACCTTGTTCAACTCGCGGTAGTCGATGCACATACGGAAAGTTCCGTCTTTCTTTTTAACAAATAGAACTGGTGCACCCCACGGAGAAGAACTCGGTCGGATAAACCCTTTCTCTAACAGCTCTTGCAGTTGCTTTGACATTTCCTGCATTTCTGCAGGTGCAAGTCTGTATGGAGCTTTTGCAATAGGAGCCG
Organism: Centrapalus pauciflorus; assembly: GCA_020465985.1. Taxonomy (NCBI): domain Eukaryota; kingdom Viridiplantae; phylum Streptophyta; class Magnoliopsida; order Asterales; family Asteraceae; genus Centrapalus; species Centrapalus pauciflorus. Next base: position 1,663 of record JAANYP010000829.1, on the reverse strand, counting down.
CACCAGGAACCAAGTCAATACTGAACTCGACTTGACGTTCCGGTGGCACTCCGGAAATATCGTCAGGAAATACGTCTGGGAACTCACAGACGATAGGAATATCAGATAAGGATTTCTTTTGAGCTTCGGAGTCAGATTCAGATGAAACATAGCAAAGGTAAGAGTCGTGACCTTTAGACAAGTATTTGTGAGCTTTTTCTACAGTTATGAAACAATGTGCACCTTTCCGTTTCTCGCCCTTGATCTCAAGTACTCGGCCGTCTGAAGATTTGATTCTGATGATTCGTCGGTTGCAGATAATTGTAGCTTCGTTGTTCATTAACCAATCCATGCCGATGATGACGTCAAATTCTTTTAACGGAATCGGGATGAGGTCGAGATTGAATACGATGTTATCAACAAGTAGTGTGCAGTTTCGATAAACGGAATCAGCCATAACGAAATTGTTACTGGCTGTCTCAATGTCTAGAATCACGGATAGCTTTGATGGAGCTTTATGTAATCTTGATGCAAAAGAAGTCGATATAAAAGAATGACTAGCGCCAGAATCAAATAATACACGAGCCGGAATCGAGTTAAGTAAAAACATACCCGTAACTACATCAGGCGTTTCTTTGGCTTCCTCGGCTGTGATTTGGAAAGCTCGAGTCCGTGCAGTTGGCGTTGCAGCAGAACTTTTAACTGTCGACCCTCCAGCTGATGACTGTGGCTGATAACGTGGTCCGCTACAACACTGATACATGAAGTGCCCTCTCTTACCGCATTTCGCACATCCACGTCCCTGCTGTGGACATTCTTCACTACTATGACCGATCATGTTGCACGCGAAGCAAGTAACGTCGTCCGGATTACATAACCCCATGTGTGACTTTCTGCATCGCTTGCAGAATCGTGGCTCGTTCGTAAGGGAATACGCTTGAGCTTTCGGCTGTGAACTTTGCTGATGGAATTGCTGAGATTGTGACTGAGACTTATTTGGCTTAAAGAATCTGCCAAATCGCTGTTTCTTCGGAGGAGACGGATTCATCGGGTTAGTAGACGGAGCATAAAGCTGATCGCCGTACTCTAAGTAACCTCGCTCAATTTGTCTAGCCGCTTCTACCATTTCCAAGTAACTCTTGTATTTGATCGCGCTCATCGGATGTCTGTATCTTGGATTGAGTCCTACACGAAATCTATTCATCTTTCTCTCCTCGGTAGCTACTTGATATGAGGAGTAACCGCATAGACGTGAAAACTCGTGTTCGTATTCATCAACTGTCTTCGTTCCCTGGGTCAGCTGCATCAACTGTACCTCCATCTTATCTTGTTGGTCAATCGGGCAGTACTTTGCATTAAACATTTCAAGAAACTGCTCCCATTCTAAAGTCTGAATCACCTCCTCACCATAGATACTTCGCTGGGTTTTCCACCATGCGCGAGCAGCTCCAACAAACAACGCAGACGCGTAGCTCACTTTCTTAGAATCTAAACAATCAGAAATCCTGAAGATTTCTTCAGTATGACTAATCCAATCCATCGCCTGAATCGGATTAACTGTACCCTCGAAGTTCAGGGCACCGCTGGCTTTAAAATCTTTAAATTTGCAGCCTTTTGGCTGAGCTATTTGGGTTTCTGGATTTGAATTATCAGAATCAGATTCTTCATTCTGAACTTGCTTATC